>RPOG01001923.1:0-117544 GCA_008086565.1 Thalassoma bifasciatum
GTCGGAATAAAACAGAATATGACAAAGGCAGGACTCATTATCATCATTATCACACATACCACTATCACGCCCATTAACACAACCATGACCATGACCATCATATTCAGTGTCACCGTCATAATTATGATTACCATGTTCATCATCATGTCACCATCATCATGAACATGAATACATCCATAACCATCGTTGTCATCATCATTATTGTTTTGATAATCTTCATCATGTTAATCATTATCTTCTATCCTAATCATTTTGATCATCCCCTTTATCAGCATTATTACCACCATACCTTCTCACCCATAACTGAACCATCATCATCATTATCATCATCATCATCATCATCATCATCATCATCATCATCATTATCATCTTCTTCTTCAGCTTCTTCTTCTTCATCATCATCATCATCACCACCATCATCTTCATTATAATCGTCATCTTCAGCTTCATATTTATTATTATCCACATTATTACCATAACTTTTATCATTTTCATTATCATCACCAACATCACCTTTATCATCATCAGAGATGGATTGGCCATATGGCATACCAGGCATTTTTGGTGGGCTGACATGCTATTTGGACCAGTCTCCACACTTTTTTTGAACATGTATATTTTTCTGACCGGCCCATGTAAGCAGTAGATCAGTAACCTGATTGACACTGAGCTGGACCAGCAATGTGATTGGTCCTGCTTGCGTAAAGCATTTGATAAAAAGCAGAGCAACAAGCTTTACCTGTTAGAGCCTTAGGATAGGGTTTTAGGATCGAGCCACGTTGGTGGTGATGTCAGTCCTGGAAGTGGCTCTCAACAAGACCATGGAGAACCTGCACACCCACATGATGAATGCTGCTTCAAAGGTACTACTATGTATATATTATGCTCCTTTTTTGCAGGTTCATATAGGTCTCAGAGGTCAATTTGAAGTTTGTTGTTGTTTAAAAAAAAATCGTTTTTTCCTTCGCTTCAGCCAGCCTGAAAACTCTCTCCAGTCAGCTCTACCGAGTCAGCTCTACCCTCCCTGCCTCCAGAAAGGCCTCTCTGGAGGCAGGGAGCGGCGTTATTAACAAATCTTGGGCACATAGCCAATCAAGCTGGAGGCTTGTAATAATTGTGGTCTTCAAATATCGGAACATCAACTTCATCATCATTACAATCTCATCACAATCACCACCATTATCATTGTTATAGTCATATTCACCACCATTCTTATCCCCATCCTCATCACAATCAGCATTATCAGTGAAGGAATTATCAAATTCATTCCATTACAATTTGACTGAATGATCATTCAATTTCAGAATCATTGTCACAATCATCATCATCATCACCATTGTTAGCATAATCATTTTTACACTATCATCACCATCATCATTCTTTTTTACCATCATTTGAATGAGGAAAAACCGTTTCAATAATCTAATCAAGATCCGTGCCAACATGGACGTACTGCTTCTCTCTCTCTCCCCCTCACACACACACACACACACACACACACACACACACACACACACATTTAGCCTACTAGCCAAAGACATCAATAACTCTGGGCAAGTGCTTTAATTATTTATGTTCTGAATCAAAGTGTGTGTGTGTGTGTGTGTGTGTGTGTGTGTGTGTGTGTGTGTGTGTGTGTGTGTGTGTGTGTGTGTGTGTGTGTGAAAGAGAGAGTGTGTGTGCATTCTTGATAATTCTTTTGGCTGTATGCAGAACAATCAGTGTCAGAGCTGGCGGTGTGTGTTTGCATGCCGTCACATGAGTAGAAACTAGCTCTCAGTGCACTGTAAATCCCTGGAGCGGAAGATTTTACCATGGACTCATTTTTTTTGTCTTATATCTGTCATTAATGATTCAGAGGTTACAACAGGGAGGGAGTCGGTGTTTATTTGAAACTTCTTACGGAGGTGGAATCCAACTGAAAAGGAAAACAAGGAAATCTTGTATATTTATGCTCAGAAAAGTGACAGATAGAGCTCAGGGTGAAAAAGAGGATACTGGAGACAGAGGAACAAAGGAAGCATCACTTTTCTAAATCATCTACAGAAAGTTTTACACCTCCCACTGAGAAACAAGGAGCTGATGCTTGTCATGAGCCCACAGAGATCAACAAGACTTCATTTTAGATATGAGAGGACTTCCAGTATTCGTACAGAGTGTGCTGGAGAGGATCTTTAACCCGTACCCTCTATCTTCAGGCCCTCAGTCCCTGCTGTCCACTTAGCAGCACAGTAAACAGGCAGTGAGCCGGAGCAGCTCTCTCCTTACAGTAGCAGTTAATTAGTTTGGTCAGAAGGGAGCTATATTGATCGCTTCAGTTAATTGGTCGTTTAGCTGTCTGATCCCACAGGCCCTTTCAACAACACTGCTTCAGTTTCATGTTATGTGTGTGTGTTTGTCCATGGGTGAGAGAGTATGAGAGAATGAGGATGCACAAAACCGCAGGACCCACGATGCACTGCATGCACAAACGTTTGGAGGGCTGTGAGCTGTAAATATTCAGCTAAATATTCTGCTACGAGAAGAGGAGAGCGCTGACTCCGGCATACCAAAAGTGTCTTTTCACATTGAGGGTCTATGATAAAACATGACAGAAGTAACTCATCCTCTGCTGTTCACGTTTTTGTGACAATTCCAAAGGCCTCAGAGATCTTAACACTATCATTCTCCAGTCTGCTCCTGATTGATACGGATGGATGATAGCCACAGCAATGTGTGGCTGGAGAGTCCACAGTCTGACAAAGTGTGAGCCTCAGATCAGTTTCAGGATTTCATCAAGACATCCTGACAGTGGAATAAAGGTATGTCTCAGGTGGGTGTCCCATTGCTCCATGAGTCAGACCGTCACCCCAACAGCAAATGCATGTGACCCCACAACAAGTGGCGTGCACAGATATTTTGAAGGGCAGGGGCATAAGAAAAAATGTACCTACAGTACATGTTTTTGCTCCCAAGAGGGCAGTTAATCATTGATTAACCAGTCAAAGGGTCAGATCAGTGTGGTTCACCAACCAGGTGGACACTTTAATAAGCACTTGGTTCCTGTGAGGGCAATGAATCATATTTTGGCTTCCAAAAGTGCACCTCAGTGATGGTTTGGCATCTGAGACGGCAATTGAGCACGCATTTTGGTAGCTGAGAGGGCATTGAAGTGTATTTTGGCTCCCAAGAGACCTGACAGTGCAGCACTGAGATTTTTTGATTCAGAGTCACGGGAAAGCAAAAGAATTGTCAAAGGATCTGCCTGAAAAGATAATCCAACTGTATAAAAAAGAAAAAGAGATATTAAAGGCTATCCAAAGAAATGAAGAAGCCAATAAGCAGTGTTCGAACACTAACTTAGAAGTGGAAATTCTGTTGAAACCAAACCACAGTTGGGTAGAGCGACAAACATTTCAGTCACAACTGCCAGGGAAGTTGTTGGGATGCAAAGAAAAAACAACAAATAACTTCACTTGAAATACAGGACTTTCTGGCCACAACCATAAATGTTACATTTGGAGAGGAGTCAACAAGGCTGATGATGAAAGGTCCACCATTCCTACTGTGAAAAACGGAGGTGGATCACTGATGTTTTGGGGACGTGTGAGCTACAAAGGCTCAGGAGAATTGGTCAAAGGAAGGATGAGTGCAGCATGTTGTCATGCTGCATATACACTCACTGGCCACTTTATTAGGTACACCTTACGAGTACCTGGTTGGACCCCCTTTTGCCTTCAGAACTGCATTCCTCAGAGAGTTTGGTCCACATTGACATGATCATGATCATCACACAGTTGCTGCAGATTTGTTGGCTGCACTTCCATGATGCAAATCTCCCATTTCACCACATCCCAAAGGTTCTATTGGATTGAGAACTGGTGACTGTGAAGGCCATTTGAGTACATTGACCTCATTGTCATGTTCAAAAAACCAGTCTGAGATGAATTGAGCTTTATGACATGGCACATTGTCCAGCTGGAAGTAGCCATCAGAAGATGGGTACACTGTGGTCACAAAGGGGTGGACATGGTCAGCAAAAATACTGAGGTAGGCTGCAGGGTTTAAACACTACTCTGTTGGTACTAAGGGGCCCAAAGTGTGCCAAGAAAATATCCCCCACACCATTACACCACCACCAGCAGCCTGAGCCGTTTCTACAAGGCAGGATGGATCCATGCTTTCATGTTGTTTACGCCAAATTCTGACCCTACCATCAGAATGTCGCAGCAGAAATCCAGACTCATCAGACCAGGCAAGGTTTTTCCAATCTTCTATTGTCCGATTTTGGCGAGCCTGTGTGAATTATAGCTACAGTTTCCTGTTCTTAACTGACAGGAGTGTTACCTGGTGTGGTCTTCTGCTGCTGTAGCTCATCTGCCTCAATGTTCCACATGTTGTGCGTTCAGAGATGCTCTTCTGCAGACCTCAGTGGTTATTTGAGTTACTGTTGCCTTTCTATCAGCTCCAATCAGTCTGGCCATTCTCCTCTGACCTCTGGCATCAACAAGGCATTTCCACCCACAGAACTGCCGCTCACTGGATATTTTCTCTTTTTTGGACCTTTGTCTGTAAACCCTAGAGATGGTTGTGCATGAAAATCCAAGTACATCAGCAGTTTCTGAAATACTGAGACCAGCCCGTCTGGCACCAACAACCATGCCACGTTCAAAGTCACTTAAATCACCTTTCTTCCCCATACTGGTGCTCGGTTTGAACTGCAGCAGCTCATCTTGACCATGTCTACATTCCTAAATACACTGAGTTGCTGTCATGTGATTGGCTGATAAGAAATTTGCGTTAACAAGCAGTTCACTAGGTGTGCCTAATAAAGTGGCTGGTGAGTGTATACTGGAGGAAAATTTACACTCCTGAGCCCAGGAGCTGTGTATGGAACATACCTTGATGTTCCAACATGACAAAGATCCAAAACACAAGGCCAAGTCAGCCCGCCATTGGCTACAACAGGATAAAGCGTCAAGTGGCGTATGTAAACTTTTGATCTGAGTCATTTTGGAAGTTTCTGTCGTTGTCATGATTTTAAAAGACTAAACACAGTTGTTTGTTTAATAATTGGCTTCACCCAACCCCTAACTATGAGTGAAAGACAGGTTTTGTGTTATCATTCATATTACCTGAGAAAAGGCAAAAAAATCCTATATTCTGCCAGGGCAGGTAAACTTTTGAGCACAACTGTATGTGGATGCCACATCTTAGAATGTTATAGAAATGTGTGCACACCCCAAGCACAATAAAAACCATTTGTGTTAGGTGTGTATGCAGCTAGATAATAATAAAATCATCATCAATTGAGAAAAAAAAACAAAAAACTGCAGAGTTAGAGCAAAAAAATAACCCTGGTACAGTTTGTGCTGCCAGAGAAATTCGCTATTCAGATTGGGGACATTTTTTGTACCAGGCTGTAAACATGTTTATTTCTACTGTGAGAATGGTTTTCTTCTTGTTTGGCTTGGTGTATGTGGTTTCTAGTACTTCCAGAGCCAGCCTCAAGCCGACATTCAACAAATTACAGATTTGAACACTTTTACACCCAGACTGTCGGCCTGACGTGGACTACAGTCTTCTTCTTTTGTTGGTGAACAAGCTTTAAAATTCAATACGATCACCCAGTTGTCAAGAGTATGACTTAGGGGATCAGGTAGCAACAAGCACTAAGTCTTAAAATTGTCAGACAAAATCAAAATCCACCAAACATGCTAAGACTTCAAGCATCACACAGGTAAATCCACACTAAGTGGGAGAGGACACAAACAGAGAGAGGGGGACAGACAGGGGGAGACAAACAGAAGAGACAGACAGGGGGGAGAGAAGAGACAGAGAAGAAGGCAGCTCCTCTGAGGCCAGATGTGACCATATCAGGTTTTTAAGCAGAGTCTGAAATTGGAGCATGTGGAATGGAACCTGTTCCATGATTTGTGAGGAGTGAATAATTTAGTAGTCTGAAAGCTCCTCCACCTACAGTTAGAACTATCACCAAGGGGCCCAGTGAGTCATGTTAATACTGTCTAACCCCCGTGACACAGATATGGATATGAAGCAGGTCATGAAGTCATGTGATGGTTATCGGGTCCACACTGGGCATCATTTGATTTTCTCAGCAGACTCCTATCTCTCTCTTGCTCTCTGATTTGTTTATATTTTCTACTGTTTAATTTTGTTTAACATTCATTTCACACCCCAGAAAACCCTAACAAGTCACTTAGACTACCATGAATTGTCTAAACAGTGTGGGGCCTTTCTAAGTGATCTTGAAAGAGTCTCATCTCTAGATACAAGACTGGTTGGATCTAAAACCTAAAATGAGGTTATCAGTGCCAGATTAGGGAGGGGGCAGTCTCTGCGTGCTGGCAGTCTGTGTGTAGGCACTTGCTGTAACTTTCTGTGCTTTCTGCACCCTCATCTAGTTGGATACTCAGGGGGTTAGCAGTGAATAGATGGCTCCCCACAACTTCTCCTTTCTGATTGGTCAGTAAACTCTCACTTTCTTAGAGCCAATCCGAGGCAGACCAAGACGGGTCATCATGGTGATGGATTCGGTGACAGAATTGGATTAAACTTAAGCTAAAATGAAGCTGTCAGAGAAAAAAGAGATAAGCTGAAAAAACGATTTTTAGAACATGATTACTCTTGAACAATGTAGGACTAAGTCAGTGAACTATCACATTTAGTCCCACGCTATCTGAAAGTAATCATATTTTAGAAATCTGTTTCTCAAATCACCTCTTTTTTCCCTGACATTTCCATTTTAGCTTAAGTTTCCTCCAATTCAAATCTACAAATACAAGAGCTGTTAAAACTTTTGACTTTTGTATTATGTATAACCTTGTTGTATAATGAACATCATCCCTGGCACGTTCTCTGTATTTTTCTTGTAAACTGTTTCCTGTATATATTTGTTTCTGTCAACTTCTTTAAATAAAACTGTTGAGAAAAAAAAAAAGTTTCATCCAATTCTGCTGTGACAGCGCACACAGACTGCAAGCACGCAGAGAGTGGATTTGAGAGTGAGGTGAGAGCAGAGAATAGTCTTTTTGTGTGCTGATCACATTTTTATGCATGCAGAATTTTTGCACTGAATGACACCATACACCAGCCCTATTTACAAACTCTGGGTGTTCAGGGAGACTTTGAATGTAAACAAGCAGGTTTCTCCTCAGCTACAGTGAATTTGAAAGTACCAACTAGCAGAAGGTTTACAGAGAAACAGTCCATGCCTGTACTAAAAATATATACCAATACTAATAGATTAGGACAGTGTTTGGCTCTAGCCTATACTTACAGCAGCTTGGGACAGCCTTTGGCATTCATTTCCCATTCATTTAAATGGGCCAAAAGTCTTCAGAAAATTCAGAATATTTCAAAAAGAACAAAAGTTAGGGGTAAACCCTTTACAAGCACGCCATTCCTCGTCAGTCTTAACATTTTACTTTTTGAATGGTCTGAATCAGTGCAACTTTGTTGGAGGAGATGCTTGAGTGGAAGAAAAAGTTAATAAAGTAGAATCAATATGTTGAAATACTGACTCTAAGCACAAGAACACATTATTGAAACACACATGCATCATCCACAACATCAGTGCTGTCCAGATTCCACAAAAGATAGGATGTGACAACCAGGCTCAGCAATACCAAGAAAGAGTAGCAGAGGATCTGATCCATCTCAGCTTTAAATGCAGAGCCACAGTGGTTGCAGTATTTCAAACAGGCAGCTCAGTGCCCTCAGTCCTGCAGCATGGCATTTCCCCCTTCAATTTTCCCTGAGTCTTGGGGTCCGTTTCACAAAGCAGGTTCAAGAATCTCTGAGTTAAACCCTGAACTCTGAGTTGATCTCCTCTGAGATAGAAAACTCTGAATTTTCGGTTCCAGAACAGCGGATTTGAGTTTGTTTGATCAACTCAGAGTAGTTTCACCTGGAGTTAAGCGCATGCACCACCGCTGTAAAAAGACAGCATTAGTGGAGCCCCGTTTGGCAATGGCAATGGGGAAGCAGAGGGCGGCGTTTCTTTTACCCCACAAGAACTGGAAATCTTAATGCGCTCATACAGAGAATTTTAACATGATTTTAGCAAAAAAGTGCAACACCACAGCAGCTGCAACAGAGAGGGAAACGGTGTGAGAGAACATTACTGCTCTGGTCAATGCGTAAGTTTAAATGTAGTCCAACAATCACAGTAATATTACAGGGAAAACTGCTGAATGTAGATCATTTATTTAATTTAGGTGAAATCCTGCGGGGGAGAAGTGCACTCGGCAGTAACTTAAGATGAAATCTAAAAACATTGTTCAAACAGTTGAGACTTCCACATAATCTCACGGGTTTACCTCATTTTGATCACATTTTACGTTGTGAAATAAATATTACGAGGCTGTTTGACTGTGCACTTTTATTTTATCCCCAACATAATGATGTTTACACACACATAATGCCTTCTCAACCTGCATACAGTTGCCTTGCATCTTCGATATTATTATTTAAAAATAAAAATAAAATACCTGCCATTTACAAAAATTGGAGCACAATACACAACATCTGCTGGGATGTGAGCGCAAGACTACGGCTGGTAATGTTGCAAATGTAAAGACAGATTATGGTGTCTGTAAATGATGGACTGTGATGTGAAACGGTAACGTTTAAAAAAGAGAATTGTCGGGAAAGACAGAACATCCATGCGCGCACTCTGATGATAATCTCCCGAAAAATATTTAAAATATTAATATGAATAATGCTGCACCTTCATCAATGAGTTCATTATCGAAAGGACATGCTATGATTGTGGAAAAAAGTCGACTTGTATTTTTCTTAAATAACAGACAGCAGATCCATGTTATGCCAAAACTCACTGACTGAAAGAATGAGGAAGTCAAATATTATGTGTGGTTGAAAGAGGGCGGAGACAGAGAGAAACTCCAGGTTCATTGACAAAAACCTGCTCCTGACCAGGTTAGTTTCTGTTACTATGGTAACCAACCAAGAGCTGGAGTTACCTCTCTCTGTGAAACAGGCTTGAGTTTCCCCTCTTTCTCTGTTTGAGTTACCTCGCTTTGTGAAACGGAAAATTCAGAGTTTCCCTCATTTCAGGGTTAATAGACTCAGAGTTTTCACTTGCTTTGTGAAACGGACCCCTGTTCTATCCACACACCTGGTATGAGGAAATGAGATAAATCCACAACTGCCTCTTTAGAGTGAACCTTCAAACTGCTAATGTTTTGCAGAAGGTGGCTGGGTAGAGTAACCACAAGTCAACTACCCACTTTGGATGTAATGATGATAATGACACAAATCGCGTGTTGCCCTGTATTCTCTTGTGCTCTACCCGTAAACAATCTGTGGTTAGTGAGCTCCGAAAACAGAACATTTAGATTCAGAGATTGCTGCAATCCTTTCACTGACTGCAAATGTAGAAAAGCCCTAAGAATAAATAGGGTGTGTTGCTGTGAGAAAAAAGACTAGAATGTGACTACACTTAATCATCAGGGTAAAATGAGCCAATTTGTGGATGTCAGCATCAACAGAATGTAATACAGTATCATTACAGCTCAAAAGAATTCTGAGCATTCAGCAAACACATTTCAACCAATATGCCCTCAGGCCGCACTGCATTAGAAACAGACATGACTACAGTGGATATCATTGCATTAAAAAAGTGGACATGACTCCGCAGTGGAGATAAATGCATTACTAAAAACAGACATGACTCTCTTGTGGAGATCACTACATCAATAAAAACCCAGACATGACCAGGTAACAAAAAAGTTACCTTAACTCATCTTTACTTACTCTGTTGAGTCTACTCACTAAAACTTAGTAAAAACAGCTTTCTTTTGTTGACTTTACTTGAAAACCGATTGCCTCAAAATTTCGAAGTAAAATTGACCAAAATTTTTAAGTTGAAGTCAAAGCTGAAAAGCACTAGTCCTGAAAACTCATGTCATGGCAGTAACCTGTCAAATAAGTTGATAACCAAAGCTTGGTTGTAACTGGGAGTGAGGAGGGCACACAGCTGACATGAGACTCTGCTGTACATGGATGAAACGCATGAGATGCTCAGTGGTGTGGGGTACAGACAGGCTGTCTTCCCTCCAAGGCACTGACTGGCTGTCTATGCTCTGAGGTGTTGACTGGCTGTCTTCACTCCATGGTGTGGAATGTCCATAACAGTTAGTACATGATGGGCAGCTTTAGTGGGCAAATGAAAATGCCTCTTCACATAAGTGGCTAATGTAAGAAATTCACAGGAATTTCGAGAAGACAATGACATTATTTATTGAGGTCCTTGACATCCAGTCTGTGCCAGCTGGACTAAGCCAGGGAGCATAGACAGCCAGTCTATACCAGTAAACCAGGGCAAAGACAGCCTGTGCTACCTATGTAATGTATAAATGTACAGCAGGGTCTCATATCCACTGCCTGCCCTCCTCACTCATGAGTTACTAGAAAAGCAAGATCTGAACAAATTGCGCTGTGAATGCAGAAGCAAAGCAGGTTGCGCCAATTACCCCTGACTGCAGTACGCAGATTGGGGCGTGCTTCAATGTGGGTGGAGTCAAACGTTTAACTCCGCTCACATTGAGCCTGACTGGTTTATATGCGCCACCTGGTGGCAGAGACTATACAGCACATTCCAAAAGGTTAACTCCGCCCACATTGAGTCTGACTCATTTATATGCGCCATCTGGTGGCGAAGACTATACACCACATTCACATTCTGAACTGTACCGTTAATCTTATAACATGAAAGTAGTAAGCTTTTGTATGGATCACCTATCATCTAGTGTGACTTACTGTCATGATTAATTTTTATATCAACATTACTATTTATATCAGGATCAAGTATCTTAAATCTAAATACTAAAAATACAACATGTAATATTCATATAATACTATAGCCCTGACACCTCAACAAGCAGTGTTATTCCTGGTTAATAACAGATTTCCTAACCTTTGCACTAACGATTTTCTTAAAGTGTCACTAATCCACTCAAGGATCTAAGACTGAACTGACAGTCTTGGTTACATGTCTTTCCTCAAAACAAAAAGGATCTTAGCTTGGCCTTCATTCTACGTAACAAAAACATAATCTCGGTATAGATATTTTCCTTATATGATTATACCAGAGATAATATATACCAGGGTCTGTACAACTCACGAACCATGAACATTTGTAGGGGGCATATGTAACTAGAAAAGCAATTTCTGAAGAAATTGCGCTGTGAATGCAGAAGCTGAAGCAGCTTGCGCTGAACTGCTAATGCAGAATCCTGAATATGCTGAATGACTGAATTTATCTGAAAATGGTTGAATGAATCTTGAAAAAGCTTGCGCTGAACTGCTGAATGCAACATGTTGAAGAAGAACTCACGAACATGAACATGAAGACTTGGCTGAAAGGATGTGAAATAATGTCCAAAATGAAAATATGAATGGGTGAATTGAAAAAAATGAATGGAAATAAAAGGAAATCAATGAATCACAATGAAAGAATTTTTTAATCCCTAGAAGTTGTGTGAGAATTATCAGAATTATCAGATGTTTGAGACAGTGAAGTGTGTGTGTGTGTGTGTGTGTGTGTGTGTGAGAGAGAGAGAGAGAGAGAGAGAGAGCTTGTGTGTGTGTGTGTGTGTGTGTGTGTGTGTGTTTGTGTGTACATGGTTAATATGCTTGTGTTTGTTGTGTGTGAGTGTGTGTGCTTGTGTGTGTGTTTGTGTTTGGTGTGTTTGTGTGTGGGTATATGTTTGGTGCGCTGGTGTGCTGTGTGTTGGTCAGTGATGGTCTATTTGTTAGTGAACTCATAGAAAGAAGTAGTCACAAAACTAGACATCCATATTTGTCCACACAGTCTAGTGTCCAGAGGTACCATTGGACGAGCAATCCGACAAACTTCGACGTCGACAAACTAAATTGACTGTCTGTCAACTACTCCTCGACCTTTTGAGCCAGGGACAAGGGTGCGAATATCCATAGGCTGCGTAAAATCCTTAAGGGCTAGCAGAAAACCAAAACCACCATTAGATTCCCAAGACCCAGACGTATCTATTGATGTAAATTTCATGTCTGTTGAGCCACAGGTTTTACCAGAAATGTGAGTTAAAAAAGTGTAACTTTTTCTTCATCTCTCAGAAAGTCCCCTGAAAATTAACATTAGAGCAGATGGGGGCATATGATGACTTTCTGTGACAGTTGGCCACCTGCAGGCTTTGTCCTTTGTCCTTTTGGTGTCAAGGGTCATTTACCAGAAGCAGAACAAGATTACCTACGTTTTGAGCCCAAATTTGAGTATGTGGAGTGACATTTGTGGCTCCTGGGCCTGTTTATCCAAAAAGTTTCCAGGTGATTTCTCTCCTGGTCCACACTCTAAAATTCAAATCCTCACTCTACAGTTTGAACATTCCACCACATACACACCAATGTTAAACTGCTGCAAGGGCTGATAAACTTCATGACCTTTGAAGGAGTTTTGTGAAGAAATTATAAAAGCTAAAAATAAGTTGAAATGTACTGAAGAAAGCCAAATGATGGCTGAACATTTTGCAGGTAGAATGAAGTTTCTGGCTGAAAGTATGACTGAATGAGAAGGGTCTGAATGAGGCTGAAGAAATTCCCTGAATGATTCCAAATCCAATTCATTCTCTATGCGTGTGAAAATCGTGAAAAAAGTGAAATATCTCTGAAAGTATTTGTGAAACCGGTCTGAAAAGTCATAGCGCACCAGTCCTGAATGAGCCGGTCGTTTTGAAGTTTGAACGGTGAAAATCGGTTGAAATTTGTGGGAGAAGAAGCGATCCAAAAAAGTGGGCGGAAGAAGAATAAGAAGAAGAAGAAGAAGAAGAATCTTAAACTTTTTTGACACAGAAGAACATAAGCTGTGAATGCCTTGCTGCATTCACAGCAATGAATCAGGGTTCTTCACAGCTGAACACGTGCCTTTATTTCTTTGTGTCAAAACCAGAAAACACCTTCATTTGTCTTGTGTCAAGTATTTCTTCACAGAATGTCTCATAGTCTTCCTGCAAACTAAAAAGGAACATGAACAGTTCCCTTAGTTCAGCAGTCTCCTCTTCATCCTGGCCATCAGACAGACACAGCCATTCCACTCCCTCAAGCGTTCCTCCTTGGCCATGGTGATGACTTGGGGAAGGGAAAGTTTTCCCTTGAATGTTCTTGTGCTACGCCACCTGGCTGCCTCCATTGCATCCCTAAGCAGAGGATTCTCCCAATCAAAAATCAAGAAAACAGTCATGTAAGTAAAGACTTGGAGAAGGCAGAAAACACTGAAATAAGACTAACTATCTCAGGCAATATACCTCGTCTCCTGTTCCCAGTCCTGGCAAGTTCTCAGCTTCATCTAGAAAGGAAACAGGTTGTAGTTTCTACAGGCACAATAACAATGCAAGATTTAAGTGGTTGATTTTCAGCACACTGGTTTGATGACAGAGAAATTACTGCTCTGATGGATGTGTGTGAAACAATGCTGCTTGGAGCAATACCTGATGCTTCAGTGGCAGATTCTGAAAGCCTGGACTTTTTTTAAGGGGGATTTCAGCCACATCCTGACATAAGTGGCGGGTTAGGCTTCAATCTTCAAGCAATTGTTTGACTATATACCAATTAATCACATGACATCTCACTTGCAGTCTTTTTTGCTCTTGTTGCCTTTTTCTTTGCTGCAATCTGTCTTCTTCAGATCTTGGTGATTTAATGACAACACACATTCACAATGAAAACATTCATGCTGGTCATATGACAGTGAATACAATAAAACACATCATTTTAAAAGGATCTGGTTTAAAAGTGTGATACTGACGGCAATTACGGCATCAGGAAGTTCATCAGGAAAACAAGACACCACCATCTTCTAATTTGCAGCATGTTTTCCTTTGAAGAAGAAAATGCAGGAAGATTCAAATATGTTTCAAAAAATAATACCTTCATTGCTACAGTCAAGCAGAACAACAGTGTTAAACGTGTATGGAGTGACTTTAGCGTCAACCGGGGGTAATGTTACATGTCTCGCATGACAATAAGTTCTCCATGACCAATTATATAGTACGTATAAGGGGGTCCTATATTAAAAAGTTATGTTTATCACACAAAGTTTACGTCTTTTTTGTAAAATGTCTACCGTAAATTTCTTGTATGACTCATCGGGAAACCATCAAAACAAACACGCCACAGTTGTTGGAGCATCTTTGCTTTGTTAGGCCTTAGGGTGTGAAAAAGATATTTTAATAAAAGAATAGCAAGAAAATAGCATTTTTTTGCAAACGCAATGTAGTAATGTCTCACCTGAACATCATTCACACCAAACTGCCTCCAAGGGCCAGGAGACAGGCTGTGGGCAATGTGCCTGATCAAAGTGGAAGTAAATAAAAGTACCATCAACTTTTTTAAAGCAACACTTTGAAGTAAAATTGAAAGTGAATAAGGAAGAGGCTAGAACTTCAAATCAAAAGGTTTTGTTATGGCCTTAACACTAGAACAACCAAGACGGTCTAAAAAACCGTTTTGGGTTTTATAATACAAATATCTCTGTTTAGAATAAATCTTCTAGCCTCTCCTTCTATGACTTTTCCTAAATATGTGTTTTATATGTTTTCTGAAGCAGATAAGATCCTTAAGAACAAAACATAAGATTTATGAGCATTTATACCTCTGACGACACAAAAGTAGTAAAAATGATACATTCTGCGGGGTTGTTTTCCCACGTTACGACTTGTACGTTTCATGCAGGGGTTTAGCTATTAATGGCTATATTTTGAGTTTTTTTGAGGGAAAAATACATTTACACTGTTATCTAAGCTGCACACAGACTACTTTTCATTGTGTCAAAGTGTCATTTTGTCAGTGTTGTCCCATGAAAGGATATACTTAAATATCTGCAGAAATGTGGGGGATGTACTCACTTTTGTGATACACTGTAGATGGACTGGGGCGTGGTAATATGCTAATTCCAGGATGCAGGAACGTGCTAGTCCATGGAATGATTCTGTTTTGTTAATACATGCACGGTGCTGCAAACAAAAATGGCTGGTATGCACGTGTCATAAATCCGACTTTGTTTTTGCACATTTTCTTATTTTGTGCGGGGAGTTAGAACATTTCTACACACTTATTAATGAATTAGGGACAATGTGTTGAAAACATTGAAAAAATGAGTAGATATGTATGTATATGTATATGTTTAGTAAACATCTGTGTTGAATTTCTGAGACAATGTAACAGTGATGGTGCACAATCAAAGCAGTTATATCTGTGCGATAAAGTCCAAGTTCAAAATAAATCTCAACTGGGTTTTGACTCCTGAACATTTTTATCACAAGAACACAGAAGACTGGCTGATTTCTGATGTGCAGCTGATATCTAGCACACAGGAGAGGATTTATCCCTATTTGATATTGACTGTGTAGTTCCTCAGAGCTACAGGAGGCGGGGAGGTGGAAAAACTGGCAAACGAGGTTGTGTCACTTCGTTCTGGTGTGTGCATCTCCGGTGATGACGTCAAAACTGGCTTGATTTCATAACAGCTGCTTAAAGGAGAGATTTTCAGAAAAAGGGAGTAAGTGAAGAGAGGAGACGATGGATTTTTGAAATATTAGGGGGTGTTGAAGACATGCCCAGGGACCCATATTTTTGTTTGTAACCCATATAAAAGTGGATTATGCGTAATGGGGCGCCTTTTAATGCTGTTGTACCTGGCACCAAGGGAGCAGTAGATCCTTTAAGTCCTGTAGGTCGGGATGTGGGGCCTCCAGAGATTGGACTTGTTTTTTCCAGCACATCTCACATATGCCGAGATCTGGAGACCAAATCAACACCTCAAACTTGTGTCATGCTCACATGCTCATTGTTGGCACTTTTGGGCAAACTGTTCAATAGCTATGCACCCTCAAACTGTGACGCACTGTGTATTCTGATAGCGTTTTATCAGCTTTCTACCTGCTCTCAGTGGAGTGGCCTGACAACAGGTGGAGACAACAGTACACAGCAAATGCCAAAGTGTTAAAATCTCAGAGTTCTGATGACCAGAAATTTTTTTTTGCACACTTTGGTGTCAAATTGGCTCTAAGTTCACTTCTCGAACTGCACCAGAAACTCTCCCTGCTGTTGTCTTTAGGTACAATGCTGGTGTAGAGTTTTTGAAGTGTTCATTTTAGTTTGAAGGACTCCCTGAGAGTCCAACTGCTGATTGAAACTTTACCTTTATGTGATTTTAGGTTTTGATTGGTCATCAGGTCGCTGCACTTTCTCATTGGTTGAATCAAGCCTCATATCACCACTCCTCCACAGCAAAATCTCTAGTTCTGTTTTTCTAGTGATTTTTTTAAAACCATGAAACTTCCAAAGAACACACCACTCAATGTGTAGAAAGCTTTGAAAAATGAGTAGATATAATTGAAGAGAACTTAATTCCTTACTGAACTCTGCAACCATGAGTGAGAAGGGCAGGCAGTCAACATGACAGCCTGCTGTACAGAAGTGTGTTAAACAGATGAAATAAGCTGTCTCAACTTTGAGGTAGGCACTGACTGATCACAACCATGATCTATGTGTGTCTCATTATGCAGATGGACTGGCTGTACTACATGGTGAAGAATGTGAAATACAGTCCACTCTCAATCTTGAAATGTTAAATAACCAGTCCTACAAAGTGCTTCAAATTACAGTTTAGCTCTGACTGTAAGGTATTGCTTTGTTCCCTGGGGGTTCTATGTTTACATTAAAGGTGTTGGGACGCATTAAATGAGTAAGTAAAGTAGTAAGAGCAAAGTATGAGAACTAGAGTACAGTTGTACTCTCACAGTGTTCACATGTAACTCTTCATTTGGAGTATATATTTCACTCTTTTGACAGTGTTCAGTGAGCATTGGACTCTTGAACTTATATATACACCAAAATTAAATGACCACCTAGAGCAGTGGATCCCAACCTTTTCCAACTCTGGGCCCATTTTTAAGTCTCAAAAATGTTTGCAGCCATCAACCCAATAAGTACAGAGGATATAAAATGCCTTCTTAGAGACCCATTTGCAACAACATCCTAAAATTTAATAAAACTTGATATGTAGTAACTGGTCAGTAATGTGACAGACTCTGAGCCCAAAACAAAATAACTTTTTAGCCAATTTTTGACAAGTTATTACATTATTTTTTACTACATTTTGGGTCATTGTTGAATTTAAGTCAGGTCATGTTACCCATTGGGCTATAACAAGCCTTGCTAGTGGAAATTTTTTTTATATATGAATATCTGAATATTCGTATTTTTCGACCAAGTCCGCAATTGAGTTTTGACATTTAAAACAGTATTCTGTGTATTTGTACCTTTCTCTTTATTTGTATCTTGTTTCTTTATACAAATACACTCCTCTAAAATTATAATATTTTGGAAATGATTTGGCGGCCCACTTACAATACCATCACGGCCCACCAGGGGGCTGCGGCCCACAGGTTGGGAACCACTGACCTAGAGAGTACAATATGCACTGTGATTTTTGCTGTGTAGGCTTCTGGTAGTTTCCGTGTGTGCTTCTGTGCATACCATGTATCAGTGGAGTGTGTTCTCCTGTGGATCAGTGGAATGTGTTCTCCTGTGGACCAGTGGGGTGTGTTCTCCTGTGGATCANACTCTGGGCCCATTTTTAAGTCTCAAAAATGTTTGCAGCCATCAACCCAATAAGTACAGAGGATATAAAATGCCTTCTTAGAGACCCATTTGCAACAACATCCTAAAATTTAATAAAACTTGATATGTAGTAACTGGTCAGTAATGTGACAGACTCTGAGCCCAAAACAAAATAACTTTTTAGCCAATTTTTGACAAGTTATTACATTATTTTTTACTACATTTTGGGTCATTGTTGAATTTAAGTCAGGTCATGTTACCCATTGGGCTATAACAAGCCTTGCTAGTGGAAATTTTTTTTATATATGAATATCTGAATATTCGTATTTTTCGACCAAGTCCGCAATTGAGTTTTGACATTTAAAACAGTATTCTGTGTATTTGTACCTTTCTCTTTATTTGTATCTTGTTTCTTTATACAAATACACTCCTCTAAAATTATAATATTTTGGAAATGATTTGGCGGCCCACTTACAATACCATCACGGCCCACCAGGGGGCTGCGGCCCACAGGTTGGGAACCACTGACCTAGAGAGTACAATATGCACTGTGATTTTTGCTGTGTAGGCTTCTGGTAGTTTCCGTGTGTGCTTCTGTGCATACCATGTATCAGTGGAGTGTGTTCTCCTGTGGATCAGTGGAATGTGTTCTCCTGTGGACCAGTGGGGTGTGTTCTCCTGTGGATCAGTGGAGTGTGTTCTCCTGTGGATCAGTGGGGTGTGTTCTCCTGTGTATCAGTGGGGTGTGTTCTCCTGTGGATCAGTGGAATGTGTTCTCCTGTGGACCAGTGGGGTGTGTTCTCCTGTGGATCATTGAAGTGTGTTCTGTTCCTAAGCTGGTTTTCTTCTGCTTACGGTGTGAGTGAAAGCTATCTGAATGAAACAGTAGGAACTTACACACAGACCCAGAGAGGAAGCTGATCTGCTCAGAGACATCACAGAGGAGACACCGTTGGACAAACACACACTCACACTCTGTGTCATACACACACATGCAAGCCTTAAGGGTGTGATTTGTGTCTGCAGCAGCTCCAGCAGGGGGAGAAACTTGTGTAGCCGTCCCCGTCGCTGGCTGAAAACAGCCTCCCAAGTCTTTGCGGTTACTCCGTTGTCCGTTTTAAAATATTCATGAGACTAACCCTGAGGACTCTCTGCTGCTCACTGTCTCCGCAGGACTAAGGGTACACACACACACTATGACACTATGAAACTCTACACGAAGGGGTCGCACAGTACTATGTGTGTGTGTTCATAAGTCAGTAACTCTGCACAGTCAGGGTCAGAGGTTCACACCGTATTGATTTGGTGTGTGTGTGTGTGTGTGTGTGTGTGTGTGTGTGGAGGGTGGGGGGCAGTTCAGACTCATTGGAGGCTCTGCTTTGATGTGTGAGGGAACATTAAAAAAGTAGAGTAAGACAGTCTCCTCAGCTCCCCCGATGGATCCTGTGATGCCACAGAGCCAGATGGGAAAGATGTGCCCCCAGGGTCTGGGGTCCTAGGTCTGGCATTGAGGGTCCAAGGTCACTGTTGGGTGTTCCTGGAAACCTCCTGAGGGTGGTGTCTGAGAGGATCCTAATACGGGGGCTTCAGATTTCAGATTCAGCTGTTGATTTTTGATGTTTTAGAAAATATTGAATGTTCTCCACTTCAGTGGATGTAATGATGAAGAAAGAATGAAAGACTGAGCACCCATACCCTCCAACACCCGGTTTTGCTAGGATTATCCCATAATTCAGACCTATCTCCCGCCCACCTCCCGTATTGTCATTTCTCCCAGGACTCCCATAATTTGCACATACTCGCTCACAGTCCTGATTTCTGCTGGAGTCTTTCGCTTTTTGATCCATTCTTCCTCTGAACTTCTGATTTGTATCACGGGTAGTGGTGGGCGGATCGATATATCGATACCAACGCTGTAACAATATTGAACAGTACTTGCGTAATGAGATTGATATTTGAAATGATCAGTATAGTGCTGATAACATAAATAGTATGTTTCCTGTGGTAGTAAATCTAACTCTATGTGTGTTGTTTGATCAAAACAATACATTTAATACTGGAATAAAATAACTGTTGTTGTCCATGGACATTCAAATTTAGGGTTTTTACAACAAAGNCTGCCGGCCTAGTGGCGAATTCACGTCCCAGGGCTTTTCTTCAGCTCTGTCCTAAAGGCTGGCCGTCGGCAGGCTTCGGCTGGTCTCCTCCTCAGGTCAGGAAATGGGTATGTTGGGATCCGGGTCACGGCACCAAGTTATGTTAGGTCTAAGCACCTAACTTGCTATCAGCTGCTGTGGGTGTCGAAAGAAGCTCCAAGGCACAGATTCTTAGTTAATGCATTTGCAAAAGGGAAGTCTGATCAGAGGTGCATCCAGCACCCTGACTCCCATCAGCTCCCCCGACTTCCCCATTGTTCAGCTCTTTATTCACAGAGTTTAGTAGTATACCCGCACTAGCATATCAGTAATCAGTACATGTTTGGTCTTCAAGTGTCCGTCTTGTATAAACTTACCTGTAGTACATTGGTGTAAGACATTTGTCGACTATGGATGAAAGACGTACTCGTCAGACAGGAACTGCAGTCTTACTATTGTATCTATACAAGCATGGCAGTACAGCATCACTCTAACACTCTAAGCTGGTTTTCTTCTGCTTACGGTGTGAGTGAAAGCTATCTGAATGAAACAGTAGGAACTTACACACAGACCCAGAGAGGAAGCTGATCTGCTCAGAGACATCACAGAGGAGACACCGTTGGACAAACACACACTCACACTCTGTGTCATACACACACATGCAAGCCTTAAGGGTGTGATTTGTGTCTGCAGCAGCTCCAGCAGGGGGAGAAACTTGTGTAGCCGTCCCCGTCGCTGGCTGAAAACAGCCTCCCAAGTCTTTGCGGTTACTCCGTTGTCCATTTTAAAATATTCATGAGACTAACCCTGAGGACTCTCTGCTGCTCACTGTCTCCGCAGGACTAAGGGTACACACACACACTATGACACTATGAAACTCTACACGAAGGGGTCGCACAGTACTATGTGTGTGTGTTCATAAGTCAGTAACTCTGCACAGTCAGGGTCAGAGGTTCACACCGTATTGATTTGGTGTGTGTGTGTGTGTGTGTGGAGGGTGGGGGGCAGTTCAGACTCATTGGAGGCTCTGCTTTGATGTGTGAGGGAACATTAAAAAAGTAGAGTAAGACAGTCTCCTCAGCTCCCCCGATGGATCCTGTGATGCCACAGAGCCAGATGGGAAAGATGTGCCCCCAGGGTCTGGGGTCCTAGGTCTGGCATTGAGGGTCCAAGGTCACTGTTGGGTGTTCCTGGAAACCTCCTGAGGGTGGTGTCTGAGAGGATCCTAATACGGGGGCTTCAGATTTCAGATTCAGCTGTTGATTTTTGATGTTTTAGAAAATATTGAATGTTCTCCACTTCAGTGGATGTAATGATGAAGAAAGAATGAAAGACTGAGCACCCATACCCTCCAACACCCGTTTTTGCTAGGATTATCCCATAATTCAGACCTATCTCCCGCCCACCTCCCGTATTGTCATTTCTCCCAGGACTCCCATAATTTGCACATACTCGCCCGCAGTCCTGATTTCTGCGCCTCAGAAAGCGAAAAACTAGGTAAGAAGGAGACTTGAAGACTAAACATAGTGCCCATCACCACCCGCCTAGCTATATAGCTATGGTTGCGACATTGTTATAACTTGTCATGAACGCATTACTCTAACTATAAACTTTACTAGTCATATCACGACTATTGTATTTATCATACAAAGGACACCATCATTTAGATTGAGATTGTGTGTTGTTTGATCAAAACAATACATTTAATACTGGAATAAAATAACTGTTGTTGTCCATGGACATTCAAATTTAGGGTTTTTACAACAAAGCAGTAAAAGAAATAAAGCACATGATTGTTTCCAATTGCAAAATAAGTTATCTATTTTCATTCAGATCAGAAACATTAGTTCATTCAGGAACAGTCCCGTTATAAATTTGAACCATTTATTGACAAACAAAATACAGTTATAGTTGGCGTTACAGCTCTGGTTTCAGAGTACTCCCTGGGTTAGCCAAGCAGCCTGCTTGAGCTTTTCCAGGGATAGATATCAATCTATCTATCTATTTATTAATTTATTAGATACTGTTTTACACGGATCATACTTGATATTCTAATTTCAACTTTAAACTCCTATATTAATCGGAATTTGATGCTTTGCTGTAAAATTGCATGAGTATACCAGTTTGAGCAGACTCTTCGTAGGATTTCTTGAATTTGCAGCAAGAAGAAAATTCAAATTCCCGACTTTTATTTCGATTTTCCAATTTGCCAATTTTTTTTTTTTTTAATTTTTCCGGTAAAATAACGTATTCAGATTTATTCAGTGGAATTTAACCCACTTTGCGCTTTGCAACTTGTTAAACTACCTTTCTTCTGCATCCTTGCACCACTCACCGCTGCACTATTATCATATTTTTAGCCTGGAAATACTAGTCTTGTCTATTTGCTATTCTTTTGTGTTTATAGCTGTGAATAATACTCTTCATGCAAATTTTTATTATTACTATTTTACCTTTAATGCCTCTCCACTACCTTGTATAAGAGAGCACAGTATATCATAACAAATTCCTTGTATGTTCAAGCACATCTGGCGATCAAAGTTGATTCTGATTCTGTTCCCATTCGCTGGATTTATTATGTGGATGTTTTAGTAGTTCTCTGAAATTACAGCCATGAAGACCAATTACCCTTTGAAATAACCTATACCAATGTTGAAAGTGGCTGAATTTGACTTCATTTGGGTCTTTTGAGGGTTCCCCACCTCCCTGTAATTACTTTGCAGTTTGTCATTTTCTTTTGATCTTTTTTAGATGTTTGTGGTGACACTGCAGAATCTTACTTGATTTCTGAAATAACGCTAAATGAAGCTCCAGTTTGTCATCAGGCAGCTGAGCGCCTTCACTGAGGGACAACTCACTATGGAAGGGAGAGGTGGACCGCGCATGTGTGGAGCAAATGAAACTGAAGCTTTAAACTTAAAAGATAAGCGTCTTTTTTAAAATCATTATTATCATTATTTTTTTTTTTTTATTTAATATTGTGGAGAGCGAGGAAAGATACAGGTGGGGATCGGACAGAAAGTCAAGCACACTACAATTCGGAAGACAAAACGCGCATGAGCTGGAGAGTTTCTGGATGGGCGGGGGAGCGTGTTACTTGGGCTGTGGCTACGGAAGATGATTACTTTAACACAACTGGACTTCCCTGGAGTCAGCAACGTTCGCGGTGATGCTAAAAACATATACACCCAGCTAACATGTAGATAAAAAAGAATGAAAAGTTATACCTTACAGCTCCTGTGGATGCCATGGAGTCACAGACAGTCTTTAGTACTCCTTTCTTCATCTTCAGAAATCCTGTAATCCTAAACTGGACTGTTCGTCTCTCATTTAGAAAGCACTGTTAAGTGAAATGGTTAATATTTTAGCTTACATATTTATGTGAGCAGCTCCATCAAAAATTGTATTTTGCATCATCTAACAGATGTGGTGTCTTTCACTGGCTTGCCCGTCACGTTTGGTCTGCATCTCAGATCCAGCAGAACAAAGGCCAGTGAATACAGAGGCCATATGTGTTTGTGGATTCTGGAGCAATGGCCCCCCCACACACAGACACAGACACAGACACAGACACACACACACGGACACACACACTCACACACACACACACACACACAGACACACTCACAGGGCACTGTGTTCTTAACAGATTGGGCTGTCCTCTGTGATAGACTAATTTCCCACCCAAAGGTCACCTCTTTGACACCGAGCAAAGAGCGAAATGACACAAATATATATATTTATATACATATGTATGAACACACATGCACACACACACACACACACACACACACACGCACACACACAAACACACATGGAAAACACTCACAGCCAGCTTCCACCTGGAAGAACAAGTTCATCGCATTGTTCGATCAAACCCAAAAACATGAAAATTCTGGTGCTTCTCTCCAAATCTTTGATT
Organism: Thalassoma bifasciatum; assembly: GCA_008086565.1. Taxonomy (NCBI): domain Eukaryota; kingdom Metazoa; phylum Chordata; class Actinopteri; order Labriformes; family Labridae; genus Thalassoma; species Thalassoma bifasciatum. Next base: position 23,677 of record RPOG01001923.1, read on the forward strand.
CCCCTTATATTCATCTCAATATCTTAATATCCCGACACTCTATGTCGCTATTATGCTTATTGAACAGTACAGAGATGGAAGATGATGTGTAAATATGATACACACAAAAAGCCATGTAATAGCCATGTGTAACCTGACTTGATTTCTATTCACAAGTATCAGTGCACCGTATGATGCTTTACAAATAAGCAGTTCCACTGTCTGGAGACTTACTGTCACACATGTCAAAGAAGGCCTTGCCACAGTGTATTTTATTCTTGACAGTGAAAGTCAAGCATGAAGACAGCAGCTCTGCTATGGTTTATTCTCCTCCTCCAAAGGGATTCACCAGCACCTGTCAGTTCTCCTATGATAAACTGATAAACAAAGTCTCCTTTTCTTAACGAGGCCTTCTTAAAAACCCACCCGATGTTAAAAAAAATTGGGTTTAAAGCTGGGGCAACACAAGGTTTTATGGATTTAGTGACCGGCTCAGGGACCAGGAAATTGCATAGGATGTGAGCTAATGTAGCGTGCAAAAGTAATTATATGAATAAAATAGTTGAAAAAAGTATCACTAAATTACTTTTTATTGAATATTCAAGAATTATTAAGGTATCCATGAAAATACTTAGGTCAGGCTAAATTGGCTTGTATGTTTTGGCTCTCTCCGTCTCTAATCATTGCCCTCCTAAATAAAGGTTAAGTTAAATAAGTATGACACATGCACTTCAACTGAAATGTTTCAGTTGAGCTGAATAACTTGGATTTTGGTGCATCCTGTTTCCACTAATCATCCTGGAGACATTCCTTGAGTTAAGTTGAATTAGGCTCAAAAAAAAAAAGGCTCACACCTCTCTACATAAGGTCCTACAGGTAGCATTGCATGTCAGAGCACAAACTAGGCAGACCTGATCCAGCTCAAACTATAAGCTCTCTAAAAAAAGCGAAGTTTAAGGTCTACTCCTGAAAATTAGGAGAATGTCTGCCCTCAACTAGTGAATGATTACCAAGAAGAGCCTGATGAAGGCCCCACCTCCCTACTTTTAGAGACCATAGGTATGACAAGCAGGCCTACGTGCTGAGAACACAGTGGTCTTGTGGCCACATATGAACATTATATTTCTGCCTCTTTGACCCATAATACTTTGTTTTTTAAAACTTTGACCCATTTCCTGCATACAGGGACATTGCCCATTTCAACATTGTCTTAGTGAAAAAAAAACCCAGTGTGTTTATCTACATGAATCCTAATAACTAACAACTATTAGCAAATTCTTAACACTAATAACCAAACAAAGAACAAGTTTAGTTAATAGACTTTTTAGGTCTTAATTATTTCAAATAACAAAGAGATGTAAAAATTGCACACCATACTGCAAAAACGGAAATCTATGCAAGTCATTATGTCTTATTTGTAGTAAAATTTGTCTTACTATTCTTGATTCGAGCCACATTCACTAGACCAGGTCATAAAAATGTCTTATTTCAAGTTTTTTTAAGAAAAAAATGAGGTGTAAATTGCTTGTAATAAGTAAAAAAAAATCTGCCAATGGGATAAGACGAATTCACCCTGGAAGTTTCTTGAAATTAGAAAGATGTCTTAAAACAAGAATCTTTTATCTTATCCCATTGGCAGATTTTTTTTTACTTGTTACAAGCAATTGATGCCTCATTTTTGTCTTTAAAAAACTTGAAATGAGACATTTTTATGACCTTGTTTGGTGAGTATGGCTCAAATCAAGAGTAGTAAGACAGATTTGACTTAAAATAAGACAGAATGACTTGCTTAGATTTCAGTTTTTGCAGTGCAGACAGAAACTCAGGTCTCGAGAGGTCAAGCTCGGATTTCCCAAAGCAATTAAGACCTTTGTTGGTCAGAACACAAATTTTAATTCTATTCTAGTTTTTATGGGTAGCCAATGTAAAGACACTGACACTGGAGGGATGTTTTCTCTCTGCCTGGTTCCAGTCAGAACCTGAGCTGCAGTGTCCAGCAGAGGAGTCCAAATAGACTTGTTAGAGCAGCCTAATAAAAGAGAGTTGCAGTACTCTAGCATGGAGGAAACCAAAACATGGACTAGTTTCCCTGCATTGCTCAGAGACAAGATGTTGTCCTTGGGATCCTTTGGAGAAGTCTCTCTGAGGTGTTTAGGTCCAAGAACAATGACTTCAGTCTTCTCTGAGTTCAGCAACAAGAAATTTACTAACAACTATCTGTAGGAGGCAGACGGTGCACACTACAAGGTCAGACTCAGCTTGGTAGGTCTGGTTTGGAACTCATAGGTTTTAAATATCAGATAAGTGAGGTGATTGTGGCTTGGGATCAGTAAGAGAGATACTAGCCAGTCAAGTTTTATTAGAAAGTTCAAGGAAAGGACAGAGGGCTAGACGTTGCGAACATGAAGAAACTTTAATGAGTTGGAATCACACAAAGAGCCTCCCAAAAATCACCACAGCTCTCTGAAAACACTGACAATAAGATTAAATGACCCATTACAGAGAGGATTACATGACTGTATGGAGAGAGATACAAAAGACGAAGGACAGGGAGAGAGAAGGTAATGAGTGATTAATGCTGTTGGACTTATTCAGATATATTAGGATGGATAATCATGATGCAAGAAGGGACGGGACTATATGACACAGGTTATATGAATACTGAATAAGGAGACAGACAGGTTTATGTAGAGGGAAAGTAATGGTTCAACGTAGAAACAGTAGAATATAAAAGTATAAATGTGTAGCGTAGTTTTCAGCAGAAGTTTCAAACAGAGAGAGAGTAAAGGTTAAGGCTGTGATCAGGACATTCAGCACAGCTCACTCTGTTTCACTCTGTGACCATGTTTCTGACTCAGTCCTCATGAGGTTTCTGCAGTATCTCAGCAGCATGTTTAATATGTTCGGGTCAAGTGTCCTCTCTCGTATCTCAAGCCCAAATTTAATCGAAATAAGGGATGCTGTCTGAGAATTCATGTCTAGTTGTTGGTAACAGTTATATACCTGAAACCTTTAATCTCAAAACAAACATAAAACCCTGTAGTGCATGAGATAGGGAGCATGCTTTAGAAAACAGTCAGCACAGACTGTTGACTGGTGGATACAGTTTTAAGTCCTTCAGGAGATGTTTCATTGGAGCTGCTCTCTCTTTGTGAGAGTAGACCTCCAGTAACTTCAGGAGGATGATCATAGAAGCACTAACAGAAGCTTACAGAGGGAAACATCAGAGATGTGTTTTTACATTCTAAGCTGACAGACATGAAGCTGAGAGGTTTAAACAGGACAGAAGAGCTCCTGTAAATAATCCTGACCTTAGAGACTTGTGCATGTAGAAAAAAAAACAAGCTGTTACTCTGTTAAAGTTTATGGCATAGAGAAACCAACAAGTGAGCTGGAAATAACCTCATACCTGTTCCCACCTGACTCTCTGAATTACCACAAATCTATTTGCTATTAACCTCCGCCCACAAACAAGGGCCAAGGGTGAAGTTTACCTGAATCAGCTTTGGTTCAGTCTTTTTTCTGTTTGAGCCAGGTAAAAACAGGTGTTGAGTTATTTTAACATATGGATGCTGAGGTCAGTCTCGTTTGAAACAACATGAAGTTTCTGGACTATACAACACTTACCAGCTCACACCCAAGTTACCTGTCTAGAGTGTTTCCACCCTGAGAGACAGACAAGTTTGACACCATCCCAGAGACAGATGACTTGGTGGGAGAGGTAATGGCTCTCAATGGGGCACAAAATTTGTCCTTCTGTCTTTGACTCACTTTGAGAGCATGGCTTTACAAAAATACAGACATAAGCAGACTATCTGAAATATTAACCACTGGACAGCTCAGCAAACTAAAGCAAGAACATTAAGAGCTCTACCACTCTGATGTTAACTGCAGACCATCAGGCGTAAAACTGAGACCATCGGGTGTTAAACTAAGAAGTTCCAGGTGCTAATCTGGAATCAATACGGTTTTGAACTAAAGATCATTAGATGAATAACCAAAGACCACCAGGTGTTGAACTAAAGATCACCGGGTTTTAAACTGACAATCATCAGGTGTTGAACTGAAAAACAAAAAGACCATTAAGTGTTGAACTAATGACCATCAGGGCTTACTCTTTAAAACATCAGGCGTTTAACCAATGACCATCAGGTGTTGAACTAATGACTATCGGACGTTAATCTTAGAAAAATCAGATGTTGCACTGAAAACCATCAGATGTTGAACTAAAGACCATCATATGTTCAACTAAAAACTTCAAGACCATCAACCAAAATTGATCATATGATGAGGGTTCTCTTACACATTTTGCAATGTATAATCATCAAAGGAAATTCAAACACTTTTAGGAACAGAAATAGAGAATCTTACTGTCTCCAGTTCAACTTCATATCATCAGGAGCTGAAACTGTGAATAAATTAATGCTGTCAGACACCGAGATTTACAGTATATACATTCATCACAAGGTAACACTGGTCACTCTTTGTTCATCCAGACAACTAGGCATTTGCCTTTTGTGTCCATGAAGCTGTTTTACATGGATCATGTCCAGTTTCACACCTGGTCCAGGTGTGTCTCCTCACAGAAGCACTTCTCTGTAAGGCCAGGGTCTAAGGTGACCTCATCTGTCTGTGGTGATCAGTGGCAGGTTGCTCTGATGGCTTTGGAGCATGGCAGAGGTCCACTCTTTGTTTACAAATAAAAATATAGAGAATATTCTTTATCTAAGAAACAAAAACTTCTCCTCAGGAACTCTAGTCTTCTGGACAAGTTGAAACAGTAAAAAAATCTTTTTGTTCTTTTTATCCACAGTATTTTTTTCTGATTCTTTTTCATATTTTAATGATTGTAGTGCATTGAGTGCTGAAAGTTTGTTTGTAAGGAGGGATGTACGCAGGTAAACAACACATCAAAGTGCTCTTATCTAAAAGACTTGTTTGGAGTTCCTGTGTTTAGAAAGAAGGAGGCACTTAGGTCCGTCTGTTTAGCCACAAACGGTCTCTCAGGCTTCATGTTTCAGGCTCAGGACCACAGGCTCTGGACTTACCTGAGCTTAGGACCAAGAGCACTGAACTAATCTGAGCTCAGGACCCCGGGGTCGGGACTCACCTGAGGTCAAGAGCAGCAGGTGGGACAATAATGACTGACTGACGGATGAAAATCTCAGATGAATGACGGGGTGAAAAACAGGCTGCAGCATGTTTGAATGAGCAGTGTTAATGAAATCTGTGACAACACTGCAAAAACGGAAATCTAAGCAAATCATTGTGTCTTATTTGTCGTAAAAATTGTCTTGTTGTTCTTAATTTGAGCCACATTCACTAGACCAGGTCATAAAAATGTCTTATTTCAAGTTTTTTTAAGAAAAAAATGAGGTGTAAATTGCTTGTAATAAGTAAAAAAAAATCTGCCAATGGGATAAGATGAATTCACCCGGGAAGTTTCTTGAAATTAGAAAGATGTCTTAAAACAAGAATCTTTTATCTTATCCCATTGGCAGATTTTTTTTTACTTGTTACAAGCAATTGATGCCTCATTTTTGTCTTTAAAAAACTTGAAATGAGACATTTTTATGACCTTGTCTAGTAAATGTGGCTCAAATCAAGAATAGTAAGACAAATTTNAAAAAAATCTGCCAATGGGATAAGACGAATTCACCCGGGAAGTTTCTTGAAATTAGAAAGATGTCTTAAAACAAGAATCTTTTATCTTATCCCATTGGCAGATTTTTTTTTACTTGTTACAAGCAATTGATGCCTCATTTTTGTCTTTAAAAAACTTGAAATGAGACATTTTTATGACCTTGTCTAGTAAATGTGGCTCAAATCAAGAATAGTAAGACAAATTTGACTAAAAATAAGACATAATGACTTGCTTAGATTTCAGTTTTTTCAGTGAAGTGGTAATGTAACAAGGGAATAATGGTCATGTTCAGTCTGCTCCATCTGTTCTCTCGCTCTATAAACCATGTCTACAGTGTTTGACTGAGGGAGTCAGCCTCCTCACATGTCTGGATCAGGAGAACTCTGGATCAGAGCTACACCAGCACAGAAAGGTCCTGTGGCAGACACACCTGTAGCTTGGCCTGCTAAACTTGTGCAGGTGAGACAGAAGGACTATGGTAATGACAACAACAACAGCAGCAGCAACAACAACAACAACAACAGCAACAACAACAACACACACACACAGGTACGCACGCACGCACAAACACACTCACACACACACACACATACACACAAACATGTTTACAGTGTGCTGAGATGTCGCGTTCAAACCATGGTCATGAAACAATGCTCTGATGCTGGGTCCCTGCTAATAATATGACATCATTGCTAACAGGACAGCTGGAGAAAGACAGAGGAGGGAGTGGGTGATTACTTGAAGCAAAGGCTGGAAGTTGCACCAGTGACCACTGTGACAAGAACCATACCCTTTGTACATGGGGAGCATGCCTGAACCACTGGTCTGACTGGGAATGTCCTCAACAGAACATCATCAGGGTAATGTACTTTGGGGGATAAAAAGCATGCCCCTCAGTGTCAGTGCTGTGACACCTTCCCTCCCTGACATCCTTCCCCTTACCACATGTGCAAGTCTTTGAATTTTGTCGTAATAAGCTATTGTGTGTTTATTTGTGGAGGTGTTTTCTCCTGATCCTACTCTGTGAGACCCCCCCCCTACGGGGGCCAAGTTTGTGATTTGCTTTTCCCCCCCCTCTTCCTTCCTCACTTTTCTCCTTTTTCTCATCTAATGAAATGGGGTGCTAAGCCCCCCACTGTCACTGTCTTTTATATGTTTGTTGCACAGAATGAAACTGAAATGTGATTTTGTTGCTCTGAAACATGTGCGATGACAAATAAAGTATCTTGTATCTCTTGTATCTTTATGCGGAAGAGTCTCAATAACGTTGGAGGAGGGGTCATTTTTACCTGAGCTTTATCTAATTCTGGCTCTGGAACAACCCTTCATGTTTTAAACTCTGATTCAGAGTCTTCCATGTCAATACAATTACCTCCATGGCCCATATGAGGGGAGCCACTGGTGGGCACCTCCCTGTTCATATAGTTCTCCATGTAAGTGTACTCACAGGACTATCTGAACCTGTCCTCACATGACAAAGACCAGGGTTGGTTCTCTAGGTGAAGACCTGTCCAGGAGAATTCAGATAGGTGACATTAATCAGGATTACAAAAACCTTTACTGACACCAAACTAAGCCCTGCCTCACTAGAAACGCATGAGGGTGGGTCACCCTGATACGGGATGGTTATTTAGTCAAGCTACACTCTGCCTGCATCTAACAGGCCGGGTCACGCTCTACCAGGACTGGTCCTGAACCAGCTCCCCACCAGGTCAGGGTGAAGTGAAAATGCATAGGCTAGGGAACACTGGTATCAAACTGCACCTGGACCAGTACATCCAGCTTGATCCAGCTCAGTCCGGTTTAATGTACTTCATGTCAGATTCGATCCAGCAGGCAAAATTAGACCACATGAGTCAAAACCAAACTTCTAAGCCTTCTAAGACACTTCTCTGTTTATGAAAAGATCTCAAACAGAGCAATCCAGTTCAGGCTAATCCAGTTCAGGCTAATCAGATTCACCATGTAGTCAGATCTGAATCCACATGCAGAGAACAGTCTGTTCGTGATGCACATTCAAGTCCAGACTTATCTGCTCTCTGTAGATCCAATGAAACCATTCCCCCATCCAGTCAGACCTGAAACACATCCACCCTATACTTCAAAGGCCCTGTCTCAGTAAGTCCAGGTAGACAGGTGAGTCCGCCCTATCCCAGGATGTCCAGGTAGACAGGTGTGGCCTTCATCAGGGTGAACAGCATCTTTTGGATGTCCTTGATATTAAGGCGTTGCTGAGGCTCTCTCTGCCAGCATCCTAGCATCATGTCATAGACTTCTTTGGGACACAGTCTGGGGCGCTCGAGGACCCGGCCCTGAGTAATGCACTCAATCACCTGAGGACACAGATACGGATTAACATCACATGACATCAAAACAGTAAAGCTTTTTGCAGTTTATATCTGTCAACTCTATGTGTCTATAGATAAGAAATCAAAGTTCCTGAGATATTGTTGATCCCAGTACCCCTGAAACTACGTGTAGACGACACTTTTTGGGTGGGAATTAGTGCAACGAATTCCTACAGATGTCCAAAGTGTTCTGGATTCCTTCCATCCATATCTGTGTGTATAAAAGTCAAGTTAACACACCGGGAACAGATCCTCATGGTGAGCATTGTGGACACTACTGCCCTCCAGAAAGTCATGCTCTTAAATGAGCAGGAAAAGTGTAAAAAAGTGAAAGAGACAGAACATCAAAGCAAAACCAGAAGACAACTTTCTGAGAGTCAACAGCTTCAAGCTTCACAGCTTCAAAGAGGTGGTAGAGTCACAGTCTCAGTTTGATTAACTGGCCCTCATTTATCAATCTTGCGTGGGAATCAGTGCAGATTTGGGTGTATGTTGAGTAGACTAAGGAAAGGACGGTTCCACAGTGTGTGACATCAAACATTAGGTGGTGGAAGCATGATGATCTGGGGCTGGTTTGGGATTTTAGTAGATCGATCCTCATGTCTGTGTGTTTGTGTTTTATTGAATACTGAACCTCATTGTTGGCGAGCTGGAACCATGGCTGTTTGCCGTAGGTGAAGATCTCCCACAAGATGACTCCAAAGCTCCACACGTCGCTCTCTGTGGTGAACTTTCTGTACATGATGCTCTCTGGAGGCATCCAACGGATAGGCAGCATGGTGTGGCCCCCCACCTGAGCACAAACAAATGCACAAACATTCATACTCACACTAAGTCCCAATAACTCCAGTTGTTACTGTATGACATCCTCTACTGTTGTTACACCATGATCCTTTTATTTCATGTACGTCTCTATATTCACTCAAACTGTACGTTAGAGACAAACCTATTCCAGGAGTAGAATCTCTGTTCACCTCCCCTCTATGCTTATCATTATAAACTAGTGGCGATTGCTCTAAGACTGCAAGAGAAGCTCTGCTTCCCCTAAAATGTAAATTTAAAAATTAAAATAAAAAGTGGTAAAATATGTACCGTTATGTGTACATTTTATTGACTAAATATGCGCTCGAACGTGTTCATCTTTTAGTTCAGAATCAGCTACTTATCACAGGAAACTGACATGGGCTCTATCTCATTCATTCCCGCAGCTCCACAGTGTTTTATACAGACGGACGCTCAGTGTCTCTGGGGTTCTATGGGGAAGCATAAAGTGGGTTGTTCCACAGCTCGAAACTGGACGGTCGTTGGATAAATGCAGAGCTTTGTACAGCCCACTGGAAGCTCAGCTTCTCTGGGGGTCTATGGGGCAGTGGGCGGGCCTGGAAGCTCAGCTTCTGCATGATGATTGGATGATCTGTCATGGTTCCCTTTTTGATTGACAGTGAAATGAGCGAATCAGCGATCTTAGGGTTTTTAAATCTACCAGAGCATTTTCAAAGTCTTTCATTCCGTTGTTTTGAACTGATTTGGAGACTTTACCGATCCCCACTGACTTTGTCTTTGTTAAAAATGACTAGAAAGGGAAAAGAGATAGGAATTTACATACAAATAAACAAAGACGTTCATGATGTTTGAAATCTTCTCTCTTTCCTGATTTAATTTGTTTTAACATTGTTGGTTTTCATTTTTCAGATGTTTTTCTTCCCTTTTTATAGTTGCTGTTTTTCCTCTACTCCTCCTCACACTTGTCTTTTATTTCTCCCTTTTTTCTCCCTTTTATTTCTCTCTTTTGTTTCTTTTCAATGTTCGTTTTAATTTATGTGAAGCGCTTTGTAACATTGTTTTAAAAAGTGGTATATAAATAAAGTTCTAATTATTATTATGTAGGCAAGGAAAAAAAAAGAGCTTCCCCTCTTTGATAGACCAGCAGCCGCCACTGTAATAAACATAAAAGCCTGCATCAGGTGAGCTGTTCTACTGTCCAGTTATTGAAAGGCAATCCAAACCTGCCATCCAGTCAGGATCCTAGATTCTTAAGGCCAAATCACAAAGAAAAACCTCTGAAAACCTGAATCAAACACCCAGAAAACTCCACACTGAGGATTACTTTTCCTTTCATGGTGAACCGCTGGATTGAGTCCTGTGTCCTTACCCTGTAGTAGTCTGTGCTGTAAATGTCTCTGGACATTCCAAAATCTCCGATCTTCACCAACAGGCCGTTTCCTACTAGACAGTTCCTGGTGGCCAGATCACGGTGTACAAAGTGCTGAGATGCTAAGTAGATCATCCCCGCCGCAATCTGGCTGGCAATGTGAAGCATTTGAGACAGACCCAGCTCCCCATTGGTCTGCAGAGGCTGTCCGTCCACCAGGATCATGGCATCTGGACCATGGGCTCTGTGGATAGAGACCTACATTGTCAGAGTCAGAACATAGGGCCAGTAATCACACTGTAAAATGTAACAGTAAATCTTACTTAAAACAAAAAAGTTACCTTAACTTATTTGAGCTTACTCTGTTGGGTCTATTCACTTAGTAAAGACAACTTTCTTTTGTTGACTTTACTTGAAAAAAGTTAGAAAACTGACTGCCTCAAAATTTCCAAGTAAAGTTGATCATAAATTTCAAGTTGTTACAGGTAAACTCAACTCATGTCATGGCAGTAACCTATAAAACAAATTGATAACCAATCCCTGTAACTGTGAGTGAGGAGGGCACACAGTGGACATGAGACCCTGCTATACATGGGTGAATGATGCTTGAGCTGCCTATGCTCAGTAGTGTAGACTGGCTATCTTTGCTCCAAGGCACCAACTGACTGACTGGCTATGCCCTGTGACGTTGACTGGCTTTCTATGCTCCAATACATGGACTGGCTGTTTTCGTTCCAAGGAACTGACTGGCTGTCTATGCCTCAAGGCATTGACTGGCTTCTATGCCCTGTGGTGCTGACTGGCTGTCTTCACTCCGTGGCATTGACTGGCTGTCCATGTTCCATGGTGTAGACTGACATACCCTGCGAGCATTTTTCCATAATGTACAGTCATACACCATAATTCCACACTTAGTACATGATGGGCAGCTTTAGTGGACAAATGAAAATGCCTGTTCACATTAGAGGCCAATACAAAGCATTCACAGGAATTTTCATTGAGAGTTCTATAGAAGAAAATGACATTGTTTATTGTTGTCCTTCACATCCAGTCTATGCACTGGACAGCTGGACTAAGCCATGGCGCATAGACAGCCAGTCTATACCAGGGCAAAGACGGCCTGTGTCACCTACAGTCATGGCCGAAAATATTGGCACCCCTGGAATTTTTCCATATACACCATTTCCTCTAGGTATTAATGCAATTACAAATGTTTTTGATATGAATGTTTTTACAGTTGTGCCCAAAAGTTTACACCCTCCAGCAGAATTTCTGATTTTTTGGCCTTTTTTTGAATGTCTACTAAAGGTAACCATCCTCACCTGTGATCTATTTGCTTGTAATCAGTGTGTGTGTATAAAAAAAATGAACAGGGTCATTTTGGACGTGCATGGTTAGCGTGACACACTAAACTCCCATTTCAACCAAGCGGTTCAGTTCAGTTCGTCTCAGTACGGCAAGCATTTTGTGGTGTTTCCATGGACTAAAACTGGGACAGGTCCCCAAATAAGTGACTCATTTCAGACTCCACTTTTCAGAACCCTTCTGTTGAGGTGCCAAGCTGTACCAATCCAGCCCCATGGGGTGGAGCTAGAAACACTGCAGTACGTTGATTGGTTGAAAGATCCGTCCGCGACAGCGCTAATTAAGAATGGTACACACTTCGCACACAGCCTTTCCTGAAATAATGCTTAATTGCAGCTTGTAACAAAAAGCCACATGCTGATCACAAAATAAAAGAGTTGCTGGATGTCCTCCATCATTGTTCTTTGTTTACAATGCCGCTAATTTCTTCTTAATGCATTTATTGGCGGGGTACACTGTCTCGGGCTGCAATGACGTCACGCTGTTACGTAGTTGACGCGGCTCTCGCCATCTGGCCAATCAAGCAGGGTAAGGTTGGCTGTGGAAACGTGCACAGTTTTTACCGATCTGACCTGTACCAAACCGTGCTGATCCTTACTAGACTGCCTGGTGGAAACGAGGCAAAAGGCACACAACACAAAGGTTGAGTCACCTTTATTCATTCTAACTGGCCCAACTTTTGTGTTTTGTGTAAAATTGTTTCCATTTTGTCTTTTTCCTTCGTTTTTTTCTCAACAAAGAAATAATTAGATTAAAAACATTTGTAATTGCAACAACTTCTGGGAGAAATGGTGTATGTTCTGGAAGAATTCTAAGGGTACCAATATTTTCGTCCATGACTGCATATCCATGTACAGCAGGGTCTCATATCCACTGCCTGCCCTCTTCACTCATGGTCAACCTGAGTAATGATTTTGCATATATAACTAACTATAATGTAATTTATTTGGTTTCTTTTGAGCACCGCAAACTCACAAAAAATAAGTTAATCAAATCAACTTTATCTAAGTGATCATAAATTACCTTTTTTTTTAAGGCGAACGACTTTGCATGTTTTTTTAAGTAAAGTCAACTTATTATATCTTACAGTGCAGGAAGCGTCTCCCATCAGAGACATCGGAGAAAAAGGAGGGATGGTCAGCAGGCTCATATCTGACTCTGTCACACAGTGGAGTGCATGAGTTTTCTTGATATAGCTGACCTATAGTCTCCACTGAAGGAGGGGAGGCCCATGAAGAGACAATCCAGATTTTATGTGTGTGTGTGTGTGTGTGGTTTGAAGGGTAATAGTTGTCAGTGTAATTAGCATCATGTCCTGGAAGAATTGATGGCCGCATTTTAATGGAAACAATTACTGAGCTGAAAGTAGCATCCAAGGCACCCTCACAAATACACACACACCCAAAGTCAAACACACACTCTGGCTTCACTTTCTGATGGTAGTTTCAAAACTAATGTTGCATTTGCAGAGCAAATCAGATCAAATCAGACATAGAGTAGCTCATTTCCTCATAGAGCAGTTTAACAATCAGGCAGTCAACTGTTGGTGTGTACACCAGAGAGAGGATGGGGGGGGGGGGGCAGGTAAATAAGCAGATAGGACTGCAGTATACAAGCTTGTGGGCTTGGAGGAGCTACAGCCCAGCCAACACATGCTTTCTCCACGTTTCCCATATAGTTTACCAAGTATTACAGTTACATTTACTCAAATTATTTGATAAATCTACTGAATCCTTTCATTCAGATATAATTAAAAATATCACATACTTCAGCTCATTATCAAAGGTAGAATATTCAGAATTTTTCTTTGAAATGAAACATTATTTTTTACAGGAATAATCCTGCTTAATCGTCATCTCTGGGCTTCTATACCTGTGTGTCAGTGTCGGTGTCTGCCTCATCTCCATATAGACCCCCTCAACCGCCTGTTTTGATTATGTTTTTTTTTTACTCAGGACTCTTCTGGGCGGAGAGTAGGAGTTGTTATGGGCAATGACCAGCCAATCACACGCAACTGTGTGTTGATGAGAGTGAGTGGGAGAATCTATCCCAAATGGCTATGATAGCAGCAGTAACACAGAGAAAGAATGATACTATATCTGCAGCGTACCTCATTTACCTGCAGGAAGTTAGTTGGACAGCTTTGAGTTTCTCCCGTTTGATACTGCAGGTGCTTGCAGGACTGTTTTTTACAGTCTATGGTGTGTTGACAGAGCTACGACTGTTAGTCATGATATTAGCTATGGTAGGAGGCAGTGAGCATGTGCAGCAGCTGGCACTGAGCCACGGAGGAGAAGACACGTATGGTGTTACGTGTAAAATTATAAACAAAAGCTATCGAAAAAAAAAATCCTGCATACCCTGCCTTCTAAGGTGCGCTTGACTTAAAGATATATCTTAGCAAATGTACCCCTCGTGGTGAATTCCCTGGCATGCAGAGTAGTCTAAGTGTGTTGAGCAGTAATGGTGTGAGCAGAGCCTTTCATTTCATTAAACATGAAGCTTCTTTTTCTCTCAGAGTAAATTAGACTCCTCTGCTTCACCCATTTTGCCCCACCGGTAACAACTGTTACCAAAGTATATCACTGTCATTTTCCACCCACAATAAAAAATCTCAACAGTACTGATGCAACGTTTTACACTTATATGCTAGTAGACAATTGGGACAAAGATTTTGTTTTATAGAAAACTATTTCCAAGTGGTTGCTGTCACATGACATCACCTACTTCCCACTCCTTCTAGCGGAGGACATGGTGGATGCAAATCGTCCTGGTAAGGGGTCATTTTCATAAGTTTCTTATGATTTTCCCCCAGACATATTTATGATTATTTAATTATTTAAGTCCCCAGAGTAACCCTCTCCCAAAAATTTATACCTGGGATAAATGTGTTTTTGTTCATGGGCTTATTTCTGTGAGTGGCAACAATAGTTGCCTGTGGGCATATAGCTTGTCACTAACTAAAGGACAACACTGTCTGCAGGATTGCTCATAATTTATTTATTTCAAATTCTAGAATGAGGTACAATGGCTCATTTTAGTCCTCTTGGAATACTTCCTCCTAGTTCAATAATTCTAGCAAAAAATTCACAGGTATTCAAGGCCTGTGTCTATAGGATTTTGATGTTACCATACATCATTTTCTTGCCTGCTGCCTCGCAGTCTTTCTCTATTGGCTATCAGCTTGTGCTTCACTGAGGTAAAAAATGTTAATGTGCAGCTGGAAGTTGCACTTTTATTAACACACAAGTACTGACCATCATAACCCCCCCCCCAACACACACACACACGCACACCTTTTACCTCTTGTATGCTATGCATATAAGCAATTTTCATGAAATAACGTAAGCCAAAATAAAAATCAATCATATATGTTGCAAGGATAGACCGATAATTGCTGTGGACCGATTATCAGCACTGATATCGGCATTTTTACACATATTGGCATCAGCCTTTTTGGTTAATAATCGTCCTGAACTGATTATTGGCACCAATATTAGCAATTTAACACATATTGGGATCAGCCTTTTTTTTTTTAGTCAACAATTGGTAAATGATGGATCATTTTAAAACTGGGTTATTTTGGCTCTCATGCAGGCTAGAGTTTACATTGAGACCTCAATGAGCCGTAAATCAATTCGTTCCTGCTCAACTCACTCAGGAAGCTGAAAAATAGCATTTAGAAATAACTTATTTAGGTGTCGACAATCTTGTTTTCAGTTGTTTATTACGCCAAAGCATTTATCCAAAGATAAGACTTTTTCCAAACCACTTAGAACGTCATCACAGCCCCTTTCATGAACATATGCTCAAAAGAATTTATATAAAGTTTAGTGTTGGAGTTTATACAATCAATATTTTGACACCAGTATCTTCACTTTTACTGCAAAGGAATATGGAATCCAAATATCTGTTACCGGCCTCCCTTTCTACTAATTATCAGTATTGGCCCTGAAAAAAAACACATTAGCCTATCTCTAGTATGTTGTTCTTTCCTTAGGTACTCAGAGACAGTCCTGGCCATGCTGCAGGACTCTTGAATCTGTGGCAGACACCTCAGTTGTGCCTAAAATGATAATATACATTGGTATCCTTGTACAGGTTTACTTTTTTGTTTGTTTGTTTTACACCTCCCACCCTTCCTCCACCTTTTTGTTATTATTTACTATGAGTATATTATTATTTTGTTATTACTATATTATTGTCATTATTTCTATATCATTATTAGGTGACATTTGACCTAGTGACAAGTTATGTGCCCACCGACAACAATTGTTGCTAGTCCTAAAAATGCTATTTTCGTCAAAAAAAAAAATTAAAATAAATGGAAAAAATAAATACAGAACATGATTCAGAAAGACCCAACTGATAAAATCATACGCCTTACAACTCTGAAAAAAATTTTGACTAACAGATATACCTTAGCAAATGTACCCCTCATGGTGAATTCCCTGACATGCAGAGTAGTCTGAGTGTGTTGAGCAGTAATGGTGTGAGCAGAGCCTTTCATTTCATTAAACATGAAGCTTCTTTTTCTCTCAGAGTAAATTAGATTCCTCTGATTCAATCTGAAAGCATCAGTCTGACAAACACACCATAATGATTACACCAAGCTCTCATCCCACATACTTCTTCTCCTTGAGACATAATGTTGCTGAAAAAGATGACTCATGACAAAAATAATAAATCTTTTTTAAATAGAGGACCACTCACATCTGGTGAAGATTAAAATATATGCAAAAAGATTTTTTCTTCTATAAAAAAACAAGTCTTTTCATGGGGAAGAGTTAATGGTTAATTAATACTGATGATTGCATAAAGGTCAGTGTTGAAAAAAGTGAGAGTAAATTTACTGTGGGGTTAAATAATGGTGAAGTTTGACTGGAGGATAGAATAAAGATGGTTTAATGAAAGATAGTTGTTATATTACTTTTAGGGTTGAAAAACAGAGGGGGTCAAAAATAATGATTAAAATAACGGTGAAGCACAATGATGGTATTGATGAGACACATAACTGTATGGGTTAAAATAAAGATGAGGGTTTAATATTGTGAACCGTCTGAAGATAGCACTGAAGGGGGGGGGTGGGGGTGGGGGGGGGGTCAGAGGTTTAGTCTGACCTGAGAAACTTGTTGAGGTCTCCGTGCTTCATGTACTCAAACACCATGATGAGTGGGTCACCGTCCACACACACGCCGTAGAACTTCACGATGTGTTCGTGCTGCAGATTGGTCAGCAGCTCAGCCTCACGCTGGAAATCCTTCCTGGCAGCCAGAGTGGGATCCTTCAGGGTCTGACAGAGAACACAGAGGTGTGAATGTTAGCCTTGATTTATTTCACACTCAGGACTCCCTCTCTCCTGTCATCAAGTTTTATTATTCACATCCCTCATGTTCAGATCTGGAAAAGTCTGTAAATGATCTCCTAATACACTTCTGATCAAAAACTTTAGACCAGTTGAAAATTTGCAAACAGTTTACACACTGCCTGGCCAAAAAAAAGTCACCACCTAAACTTAACTGAACAATTGGGTACAAGCCTCTTATTGGGGAATTATTGCATGGGTGATTATCTTTCAGCTGAAAACAAGTTATTGAACCCCAGTGGATGCAATGAGTAACTTCTCATTTCCTAAACAAAAATGGAGAAAGACGCGTCTTGTGATCATGTAAAAGATGTTAGTTTGTTTAAAAAGGGTCAAATCATTGGCATGCATCAAGCAGAGAAAACATCCAGGGAGATGGATGTACAAACCACTGGAATTGGTTTAAGAATTGTCCAACACATTATACAAAACTGGAAGGATGGTGGGGAACCATCATCTTGGGCACATAAGGGTAATAAAGAGATGCAGGTGAAGTGATGCACCCACCATGCCTAGTGCCTACTGTACAAGCTTGCGGGGATTCCTCGGACTTCAAGTAGAATTTAAAAAGAAAAAAAAAATTAGGGGTGAGACGAAAAAATTGGTAAGCAATATATTGCAAACACAACTAGAGTAGATAATCCATTCATTGGCTGATCAAAAGTTCAAGAGTACAGGTCAATGAAAAGCTGAAAAACCTCTGAAAACAGAAATAACTCAGCTGATCAAAAGTTTCAGACCAAAGCTAAAATTAAACCTGGGAAACCCTTAAATAGAAACAAAAGATTGAAAAAAGGACACAGTTTTGAGGGCCTCCACAGTTCTTGTTGATCACTTCAAAAATTAGTTTGTTCATGCTTGATATGAGGGTTTCCTGGAAGATAGAGAGAATGTTACTCTGGGTGGTGAATAGGGTCGGTGCCATGGTGGGTCATTTGCGGGCCATGCCTCCCGAAATGAGTCATTTTGCCCCCCCCCCCTCCCACCCACAAGCAGGCCACACCTTTGTTCCAAACTTTCTATTTTATTGATTATGTACGTGTCTCATTGGACATGAAATCATCCTTGGTAAATGACATAGAAAATAAAAATTTTAATGAGAAAAACAACACATATTTGTTATTTATATTTGCCTTTTGGGGACAAATGCTGATTGGTCCAGTGCATGACCTGTGACCCACTCTGATTTGTTGTCAGTTTACCAAGAAAAAAGCATGGTCAGAGAGCACGATGGTGCTAGGATTTTTCATAGCTAAAACAAGCTATTGAAAATGGATATAAGAAAGTGGCTACATGGTGCTGCGTCTTTTAGGTCTCCTCCAGCAGCTCCGTCTACAGAAGATGGAGCTGATGCACCCGGCCCCAAAATTCAGAGCCCGCTGGTGTTATGGATTTGTCATGATCGCCTATTGTTTAGACAGGGTACGAGGTAGCAAAACAGTTTATTAAAACACTGTTCTAAGGAGGTTACAGCACCAACAGTCTCTGCTTGCATCTCTTCTACAGGTGAGACATGCATTTAATTCACTTCATGGTGCCAGCCTTGGCTTTCATTATTACGGAAAATGCGGAATGTTTGGGTTTGGGTCTGTCTAAGCTTGTCAAATTAAATTTGGAGAGTCACTATCCACATTTATGTGTGTATGTGTGAGTTTTGTGTGTAAGACAGAGAGATGGAGAGGGTGATGGAGGGAGGGAGAGACATGGCCTGTACGTTGGCTTTTTTTTTTCTTGCACTTTGGGTGCACAGTGCGTGTGTGTGTGTGTGTGTGTGTGTGTGTGTGTGTGTGTGTGTGTGTGTGTGTGCGCGTGTGTGAGTGTCTTCATGTTTGGCGTCCACTGTCTGGAACTGACATCCAACTGACATTCCACTGGTGCAAATCTTCATTGGAAACAGGTGAGTGTCATGATTGTGTATGAAAGTATAATCTAGGTGAGGAATTTAAGCAAAGTCTGAATATCCACTGGTTCAAAAAAATGTAGCAGGTACAGTGGGTAACAGTCAGTCATCACTATTATCAATTATCAATTGATTAGGGGTTAAACCTCTTAGTGTCTACTGGCGTGCCAGCAAGCCGTTTGCCATTCCTCTGACATCATCAATGTTTAAACACTAACGCCTTCGTCAAAAATCAGAATGCTACACAGCGTTAGAAATCTTAGATTCTTCACATTTCAGACGCTAGGTTCATTTTACAATTTACTTCACCAACAAAACGTAATTAGTGAAAGAATCGCTCATCTGGCACATTCTATCTCTCTTGAGGTCCTGAAGTTAAATCTGTAGCCTGTACCTCGAAAAGTCACTCTCATTTCCACCAGAGGAATCCAGAGTTCAGACATATCAAAAGCGTTGTTTCATAAAAGTTCACTCCACACTTGGAGTTCCCCTACCAGAAGCCATGTTGTGCTCTGTCCCCCGACCATGTCCGTGCACCTGGACGTAAAGGTCTTTGGACATTGAGGCTGTTATTTTCGGATGTGTTTTTCGGATCCATAATCCGTACAAAAAAAGAAAAAGAAAAGAAACATACAATCTGATATTGAAGTATTGTTTGGCTTCCTGAGTTTTCATTTACTTGTAATATTGTGAAAATTGTTTGGTAGTTATTAGGAATCCCTGTACAATTTGCATCTTCAAAAATAAAAAAAATTGAAAACTAAAATTGAAATAGAAAAGGAGCATCCCACAAAGGCTCAGTCATTCACAAGCAAAGATGGGGCCAGGTTTACCACTTTGTCAACAACTACATGAAAAAAAATGTTCCAAGAGTTTTAGAACAATGTCTCAGCCTGCAACTGCAGGAATTGATGGAGTTCATCATCTACAGTCCAAAAGGTCTTCATAAGATTCAAGGAATCTGAAGAAATCCCTGCACATCAGTGACAAGGCCCAAAACCAACACTGAGTGACCTTTGACCCCTCAGGTGGCACTGCATTCAAAAGCAACATCATTATGTAAAGGATATTAGTGCATGAGCACAGGAACACTTCAGGAAACCATTGTCAGTTAACGCAGTTCATCACTACATCTACAAGTGACAGTTCAAACTCTACCATGAATAGACAAAGACAGATATCAACAACATCCTGAAACGCCGCTGCCTTCTCTGGGCTCATTTGAAATGGACTGAGGCAAAGTGGAAAAGTCTGCTGTGATCTGATGGGTCCACATTTTAAATTGTTTTCGGAAATTATGGAGGCCAAAGAGGAAAAGGACAATCCAGATTGTTCTCAGCGCAGAGTTCAAAAGCCAGCATCTGTGAAGGTTTGGGTGGTGTTTAAGTGTGCATGGCATGGGCAACTCACACATTTGTGATGGCTATCAATGCTGAAAGGTACATCAAGGTTTTGGAGCAACACATGCTGCCATCCAAGCAACGTCTTTTTCAGGGACACCCCAGATTATGTCAGCAAGAAAATGCCAAGACACATTCTGCACCTGCTACAACAGCTTGGCTTCGTAGTAAAAGAGTGTGGGTATTAGACTGACCTGCCTGCAGTCCAGACCTGTCGCCCATTGAAATTGTGTGGCACATTATGAAGCACAAAATACGACAACAGAGACCCTGGACTGTTTAACAAGTGAAGTTGTCCATCTAGAAGAATGGAAAAGAATTCCAGCTCCAAATTTTCAACAATTAGTGTCCTCAGTTCATAAACGTTTTTTGAGTGTGGTTAGTGTTGAGGAATTTTCTGGAAGCTTGACCACTTGACGAAGAAAACTCAGGAGACTCAGATGACTTAAGTTGAAAAGGTTTATGTAGCTTGATCAAGGAGAAGAGACAGACAGTGCACTTGGATGCGCAGTGTAGTGCCGAGTCAATTCTGCCAGACCTCTCTGTGTATATATTTATCATTTCTGAAGGTTGTTATGTCTATTTAGGAGACCAATGAGTTCAGCTTAGGATGTCCCTCTCATCCTGATACAAGAGAAACAGTCCTCACTTTGGAAGAATACGGGAATGTGTGTATCTAAGGCCAAATACAGGGCTGTGACTATGTTTGAGACATACAGAGGAAATTAAGGTAATAATTGTGTAGAGTAATAAGGAATTAGGAAAATTCCATGACAGTTAGAAGGAAAGGTTAATTAACACAGTGGAAACATGAACCTGTCCCAGCTTTTTTAAAACCTGTTGCAGGCCTCAATTTCAAATGAATAAAAAACACAGAATATCAGGATCAATGGGACCTTTGAAGTTTGTTGAGCTCACCTTGACAGCAACCAGCATCTTGTCTTTGGTGGGACACAGGTTATAACACTCAGCCAGGAACACCTTTCCAAACGCTCCCTCTCCAAGCTCTCTCTTCAGAATGATATCTCTGCGCTTTATGTGCTGCACGT
This sequence comes from Thalassoma bifasciatum, assembly GCA_008086565.1. Classification (NCBI taxonomy): domain Eukaryota; kingdom Metazoa; phylum Chordata; class Actinopteri; order Labriformes; family Labridae; genus Thalassoma; species Thalassoma bifasciatum. Next base: position 44,879 of record RPOG01001923.1, read on the forward strand.
CTGAGACAGAGGGAGCATAAATAACTATTAGTAAAAAAAGGACTCTGTAGTGGAGATCACTGCATTGATAAAACAGGCATGACTCTGTAGTGAAGATCACTGCATTGATAAAACAGGCATGACTCTGTAGTGGAGATCACTGCATTGATAAAACAGGCATGACTCTGTAGTGAAGATCACTGCATTAAGAAAAGACAAGACTTGGTCAGGAATGGTTTGGGGGTCATGTCATCTGTTGCCTTTGTTCTAATGTGTTTTCTAAAGAGTCAGTGGAGACGTTAGACAGAAAACTTTAAACTATTTCACGCTTCCTTTTGCTGATGACCTTTATGCAGATACTGATTTAATTATTTGGCAGAGCTTAACACCTGCCCACGGTGCTAAAACTACCACCAAATTGTCAGCTGATTGAAATTTCTGTGCTTAATTGACCAGCACACTCGTCCCACCATGCAGAGAAATCAGTGGGATATTTAAAAGAGAAAGAAACATCTGCTGTGTCAGCATTTCAACATAATTGATTAACAAATGAATTAACAGTGACACAGTAAGCATACACAGGTTGGTGTGAGAGCTGTGTGTGTGTGATTAAAAACATCTGGTCTGCATACAGAGTTCTAAAAATATTATTAAGGATTTTGTTTGTTTGTGTGTGTGTGTGAGTGTGTGTGTGTGTGGACTCACAAGTGGTGGGTTTGTTACAGTTGTGTCCGTGTCTGAAGTACTGCGGGTTCTCAATGACAGGGATCCTGGTCATCCCGATCACCACGGCGTCTGCTCCTCCATCCAGCGTGCATGGACTCATGATCCCGTGGTTCACATGATGAAGAGGACTGGCTGAGTCTTCCTCACCGCTGATCACAGCCACAGGTCCTGAGAAAAAAATAAAAGAGGGAGAGAGACGGATAGATGAAGAGGAAAGAAAGAGTTGTGAAAATTAGTCTGAAGCTTTTCACCCATAAACGCTGGATTTTGTCAGCTTTCTACAACGNCACATTTATAAAGAAAGGCATCAGCATACACATATTGTTATACTCTAGGTTCTGATGGGATCATATTTAGACACATCAGGCACCTCTGACATACTGCTGACATCAAAGAGGGAACTGTAGAAGAGCAGAAAGAGAGAAATGTGACAATAATCTAACATTTAAAGGGCCAGACATGCTTTAAATTGATTAAAGCTAAAACCAGCAGTGGTTTGGTCAGCTGACTAAACCTCATTGCTTCTTTGGAGCAATGATTTGTTGCTTGGATTTCTGAAACAGACTGAGGTCTACTGGATTTGTGTGTCTGTGATGTGTTTGCTGCTTCTTTTAATATGATGGCATGGGGGATGGGCTGCTTTCTGGAGGACACTCTAAAGGGCCGTCCTTACACTGATGGACGTGTCACAGGCTGTAGGGATCAAACCTGTGACCTCTGTCAGTGATAGCCTGTGTGTGTGTGTGTGTGTGTGTGTGTGTGTGTGTGTGTGTGTAAGTGTAAGTGTAAGTGTGCATGCGTGTGTGCCTGAAGACTGCATGTCAGGAGAACAAGGACTGAGCTGCTGATGGATCAGAGACAAATACACACACACACACATATATACACACACACACACACATACACACACACACACACAGCTGGCTGGAAAATACAGCACAGAGGTTGAAAACATGAATGTGTCAAAAAGTGTGCAGTGGATGGTTTAAGCAGACAGTAGAGGTCAAAGGTCAAGAAGAAAGTGACAGAGGAGTGGTGGGTGAACACACATGAGACGGTGAAAAACAGAACAACTGCTACATGGATGTATTTTACTGTCATGTGGAGAATGTATGTTTGAAAACAGAAACGATGTTTGTGTGTTGATAACTCGAAGAATTTACAGTTGAGCTCAGAAGTTTACATACCCGGCATAATTTATGAGTTTTTGGCCGCCTCTTAGAGAATATCATCACAAAAACCTTTCTGTCACTCATGGTTAGTGGCTGGGTGAAGACATTTATTGTCAAACAACATGTTGGAACGTCCAAATATGTCCCATGAACAGCTTCTGAGCTGATGAGTGTAAATTTTCTCCGGAAGTTTCTGTTGTCATTCTGATTTAAAAAAAAAAGAGTTAATCCATGTATTAGTAGTAAACAGCTTCACCCAACCACTAACCATGAGTGACAGAGTGGTTTTTATGTCATCATTCATATTCTCAGAGAAAAGGCCAACAACGCATAAAATCTGCTGGGTTATGCTAACTTTTGACCACAACTGTATGTATGTCTATGACGTGACGAATGTTTCTATGTTGACCATATGTAAAAGATGTATGTCTATTGATAATGTGGGGAATATATGTATGTTAAAAAGTGAGTGATGAATTATCTCTTAGCCGTCAATTTTAAATTTTGCTCCCTATGCCTGTCAGCTGTCTGCAGGTGCACACCACAAATGGCAACCCTCCTCCTCCCCATGCCCCACCAGTCTTCATCGCTCCGGACTCTCAGCTCTATAGTCCTTGCCAGGCACTCACCATGAATGGCATCCTTCCTCCTCTCCACCAGTCTTCATCTCTACAGCTCTCCAAACCCCATCAGGATCCAGCTTTCCAAAAGACTCTTTACCACCACTGGTGTCCAGACTCCATCGGGGATTTTCCTTTTTTTTTTTTTTTCTTTTTTTTTGTCATCGGGGAATTTCCTAATTCATCACAGAATTGTTTCCCTTACACATTCATTTTCTATGGACGATGGGATCTAACCGCCAAACCNGGGGGGGGGGGGGTCAGAGGTTTAGTCTGACCTGAGAAACTTGTTGAGGTCTCCGTGCTTCATGTACTCAAACACCATGATGAGTGGGTCACCGTCCACACACACGCCGTAGAACTTGACGATGTGTTCGTGCTGCAGATTGGTCAGCAGCTCAGCCTCACGCTGGAAATCCTTCCTGGCAGCCAGAGTGGGATCCTTCAGGGTCTGACAGAGAACACAGAGGTGTGAATGTTAGCCTTGATTTATTTCACACTAAGGACTCCCTCTCTCCTGTCATCAAGTTTTATTATTCACATCCCTCATGTTCAGATCTGTAAAAGTCTGTAAATGATCTCCTAATACACTTCTGATCAAAAACTTTAGACCAGTTGACAATTTGCAAACAGTTTACACACTGCCTGGCCAAAAAAAGTCACCACCTAAATTTAACTGAACAATTAGGTACAAGCCTCTTATTAGGGAATTATTGCATGGGTGATTATCTTTCAGCTGGAAACAAGTTATTGAACCCCAGTGGATGCAATGAGTAACTTCTCATTGCCTAAACAAAAATGGAGAAAGACACGTCTTGTGATCATGTAAAAGATGGTAGTCTGTTTAAAAAGGGTCAAATTATTGGCATGCATCAAGCAGAGAAAACATCCAGGGAGATGGATGTAGAAACCACTGGAATTGTTTAAGAATTGTCCAACACATTATTCAAAACTGGAAGGATGGTGGGGAACCATCATCTTGGGCGCATAAGGGTAATAAAGAGATGCAGGTGAAGTGATGCACCCACCATGCCTAGTGCCTACTGTACAAGCTTGCGGGGATTCCTCAGACTCCAAGTAGAATTTAAAAAGAAAAAAAAAATTAGGGGTGAGACGAAAAAATTGGCAAGCAATTGGCAACACAACTAGAGTAGATAATCCATTCATTGGCTGATCAAAAGTTCAAGAGTACAGGTCAATGAAAAGCTGAAAAACCTCTGAAAACAGAAATAACTCAGCTGATCAAAAGTTTCAGACCAAAGCTAAAATTAAACCTGGGAAACCCTTAAATAGAAACAAAAGATTGAAAAAAGGACACAGTTTTGAGGGCCTCCACAGATCTTGTTGATCACTTCAAAAATTAGTTTGTTCATGCTTGATGTGAGTGTTTCCTGGAAGATAGTGAGAATGTTACTCTGGGTGGTGAATAGGGTCGGTGTCATGGTGGGTCATTCGCGGGCCATGAGTCATTTTGCCCCCCCCTCCCACCCACAAGCAGGTCACACCTTTGTTCCAAACTTTTTATTTTATTGATTACTTACGTGTCTCATTGGACATGAAATCATCCTTGGTAAATGACATAGAAAATAAAAATTTTAATGAGAAAAACAACACATATTTGTTATTTAAATTTGCCTTGTGGGGACAAATGCTCATTGGTCCAGTGCATGACCTGTGACCCACTCTGATTTGTTGTCATTTTACCAAGAAAAAAAGCATGGTCAGAGAGCACGATGGTGCTAGGATTTTTCATAGCTAAAACAAGCTATTGAAAATGGATATAAGAAAGTGGCTACATGGTGCTGCGTCTTTTAGGTCTCCTCCAGCAGCTCCGTCTACAGAAGATGGAGCTGATGCACCCGGCCCCAAAATTCAGAGTCCGCTGGTGTTATGGATTTGTCATGATCGCCCATTGTTTAGACAGGGTATGAGGTAGCAAAACAGTTTATTAAGACACTGTTCTAAGGAGGTTACAGCGACAACAGTCTCTGCTTGCATCTCTTCTACAGGTGAGACATGCATTTAATTCACTTCATGGTGCCAGCCTTGGCTTTCACTATTATGGAAAATGCGGAATGTTTGGGTTTGGGTCTGTCTAAGCTTGTCAAATTAAATTTGGAGAGTCACTATCCATATTTATATGTGTATGTGTGAGCTTTGTGTGTAAGAGAGAGAGATGGAGAGGGTGATGGAGGGAGGGAGAGACATGGCCTGTACGTTGGCTTTTTTTCTTGCAGTTTGGGTGCACAGTGTGTGTGTGTGTGTGTGTGTGTGTGTGTGTGTGTGTGTGTGTGTGTGTGAGTGTCTTCATGTTTGGCGTCCACTGTCTGGAACTGACATCCAACTGACATTCCACTGGTGCAAATCTTCATTGGAAACAGGCGAGTGTCATGATTGTGTATGAAAGTATAATCTAGGTTAGGAATTTAAGCAAAGTCTGAATATCCACTGGTTCAAAAAAATGTAGCAGGTACAGTGGGTAACAGTCAGTCATCACTATTATCAATTATCAGTTGATTAGGGGTTAAACCTCTTAGTGTCTACTGGCGTGCCAGCAAGCCATTTGCCATTCCTCTGACATCATCAAAGTTTAAACACAAACGCCTTCGTCAAAAATCAGAATGCTACACAGCGTTAGAAATCTTAGATTCTTCACATTTCAGACGCTAGGTTCATTTTACAATTTACTTCACCAACAAAACGTAATCGGTGAAAGAATCGCTCATCTGGGACATTCTATCTCTCTTGAGGTCCTGAAGTCAAATCTGTAGCCTGTACCTCGAAAAGTCACTCTCATTTCCACCAGAGGAATCCAGAGTTCAGACATATCAAAAGCGTTGTTTCATAAAAGTTCACTCCACACTTGGAGTTCCACTACCAGAAGCCATGTTGTGCTCTGTCCCCCGACCATGTCCATGCACCTGGACGTAAAGGTCTTTGGACATTGAGGCCGTTATTTTCGGATGTGTTTTTCGGATCCATAATCCGTACAAAAAAAGAAAAAGAAAAGAAACATACAATCTGATATTGAAGTATTGTTTGGCTTCCTGAGTTTTCATTTATTTGTAATATTGTGAAAATTGTTTGGTAGTTATTAGGAATCCCTGTACAATTTGCATCTTCAAAAATAAAAAAAATTGAAAACTAAAATTGAAATAGAAAAGGAGCATCCCACAAAGGCTCAGTCATTCACAAGCAAAGATGGGGCCAGGTTTACCACTTTGTGAACAACTACATGAAAAAAAATGTTCCAAGAGTTTTAGAACAATGTCTCAGCCTGCAACTGCAGGAATTGATGGATTTTATCATCTACAGTCCAAAAGGTCATCATAAGATTCAAGGAATCTGAAGAAATCCCTGCACATCAGTGACAAGGCCCAAAACCAACACTGAGTGACCTTTGACCCCTAAGGTGGCACTGCATTCAAAAGCAACATCATTATGTAAAGGATATTAGTGCATGAGCACAGGAACACTTCAGGAAACCATTGTCAGTTAACGCAGTTCATCACTACATCTACAAGTGACAGTTCAAACTCTACCATGAAAAGACAAAGACAGATATCAACAACATCCTGAAACGCCGCTGCCTTCTCTGGGCTCATTTGAAATGGACTGAGGCACAGTGGAAAAGTCTGCTGTGATCTGATGGGTCCACATTTTAAATTGTTTTCGGAAATTATGGAGGCCAAAGAGGAAAAGGACAATCCAGATTGTTCTCAGCGCAGAGTTCAAAAGCCAGCATCTGTGATGGTTTGGGTGGTGTTTAAGTGTACATGGCATGGGCAACTCACACATTTGTGATGGCTATCAATGCTGAAAGGTACATCAAGGTTTTGGAGCAACACGTGCTGCCATCCAAGCAACGTCTTTTTCAGGGACACCCCAGATTATTTCAGCAAGAAAATGCCAAGACACATTCTGCACCTGCTACAACAGCTTGGCTTCGTAGTAAAAGAGTGTGGGTACTAGACTGACCTGCCTGCAGTCCAGACCTGTCGCCCATTGAAATTGTGTGGCACATTATGAAGCACAAAATACGACAACAGAGACCCTGGACTGTTTAACAAGTGAAGTCGTCCATCTAGAAGAATGGAAAAGAATTCCAGCTCCAAATTTTCAACAATTAGTGTCCTCAGTTCACAAACGTTTTTTGAGTGTGGTTAGAAGGAAAGGTTAATTAACACAGTGGAAACATGAACCTGTCCCAGCTTTTTCAAAACCTGTTGCAGGCCTCAATTTCAAATGAATAGAAAAAACAGAATATCAGGATCAATGGGACCTTTGAATTTTAATGTTGAACTCACCTTGACAGCAACCAGCATCTTGTCTTTGGTGGGACACAGGTTATAACACTCAGCCAGGAACACCTTTCCAAACGCTCCCTCTCCAAGCTCTCTCTTCAGAATGATATCTCTGCGCTTTATGTGCTGCACGTCTGAGACAGAGGGAGCATAAATAACTATTAGTAAAAAAAAGGACTCTGTAGTGGAGATCAATGCATTGATAAAACAGGCATGACTCTGTAGTGAAGATCATTGCATTAAGAAAAGACAAGACTTGGTCAGGGATGGTTTGGGGGTCATGTCATCTGTTGCCTTTGTTCTAATGTGTTTTCTAAAGAGTCAGTGGAGACGTTAGACAGAAAACTTAAGACTATTTCACGCTTCCTTTTGCTGATGAACTTTATGCAGATACTGATTTAATTATTTGGCAGAACTTAACACCTGCCCACGGTGCTAAAACTACCACCAAATTGTCAGCTGATCAAAATTTCTGTGCTTAATTGACCAGCACACTCATCCCACCATGCAGAGAATCAGTGGGATATTTAAAAGAGAAAGAAACATCTGCTGTGTCAGCATTTCAACATCATTGATTAATAAATGAATTAACTGTGACACAGTAAGCATACACAGGTTGGTGTGAGAGCTGTGTGTGTGTGATTAAATACATCTGGTCTGCATACAGAGTTATAAAAATATTATTAAGGATATTGTTTGTTTGTGTGTGTGTGTGAGTGTGAGTGTGTGTGGACTCACAAGTGGTGGGTTTGTTACAGTTGTGTCCGTGTCTGAAGTACTGCGGGTTCTCAATGACAGGGATCCTGGTCATCCCGATCACCACGGCGTCTGCTCCTCCATCCAGCGTGCATGGACTCATGATCCCGTGGTTCACATGATGAAGAGGACTGGCTGAGTCTTCCTCACCGCTGATCACAGCCACAGGTCCTGAGAAAAAAATAAAAGAGGGAGAGAGACGGATAGATGAAGAGGAAAGAAAGAGTTGTGAAAATTAGTCTGAAGCTTTTCACCCATAAACGCTGGATTTTGTCAGCTTTCTACAACGGCACATTTATAAAGAAAGGCATCAGCATACACATATTGTTATACTCTAGGTTCTGATGGGATCATATTTAGACACATCAGGCACCTCTGACATACTGCTGACATCAAAGAGGGAACTGTAGAAGAGCAGAAAGAGAGAAATGTGACAATAATCTAACATTTAAAGGGCCAGACATGCTTTAAATTGATTAAAGCTAAAACCAGCAGTGGTTTGGTCAGCTGACTAAACCTCATTGCTTCTTTGGAGCAATGATTTGTTGCTTGGATTTCTGAAACAGACTGAGGTCTACTGGATTTGTGTGTCTGTGATGTGTTTGCTGCTTCTCTTAATATGATGGCATGGGGGATGGGCTGCTTTCTGGAGGACACTCTAAAGGGCCGTCCTTACACTGATGGACGTGTCACAGGCTGTAGGGATCAAACCTGTGACCTCTGTCAGTGATAGCCTGTGTGTGTGTGTGTGTGTGTGTGTGTGTGTGTGTGTGTGTGTGTAAGTGTAAGTGTAAGTGTGCCTGAAGACTGCATGTCAGGAGAACAAGGACTGAGCTGCTGATGGATCAGAGACAAATACACACACACACACACACACACACATACACACACACACACACACATACACACACACACACAGCGGGCTGGAAAATACAACACAGAGGTTGAAAACATGAATGTGTCAAAAAGTGTGCAGTGGATGGTTTAAGCAGACAGTAGAGGTCAAAGGTCAAGAAGAAAGTGACAGAGGAGTGGTGGGTGAACACACATGAGACGGTGAAAAACAGAACAACTGCTACATGGATGTATTTTACTGTCATGTGGAGAATGTATGTTTGAAAACAGAAACGATGTTTTTATGTTGATAACTCGAAGGATTTATAGTTGAGCCCAGAAGTTTACATACCCAGCATAATTTATGAGTTTTTGGCCGCCTCTTAGAGAATATCATCACAAAAACCTTTCTGTCACTCATGGTTAGTGGCTGGGTGAAGACATTTATTGTCAAACAACATTTTTTGAACGTCCAAATATGTCCCATGAACAGCTTCTGAGCTGATGAGTGTAAATTTTCTCCGGAAGTTTCTGTTGTCATTCTGATTTTTTTTAAAAAAGAGTTAATCCATGTATTAGTAGTAAACAGCTTCATCCAACCACTAACCATGAGTGACAGAGTGGTTTTTATGTCATCATTCATATTCTCAGAGAAAAGGCCAACAACGCATAAAATCTGCTGGGTTATGCTAACTTTTGACCACAACTGTATGTATGTTTATGACGTGACAAATGTTTCTATGTTGACCATATGTAAAAGATGTATGTCTATTGATAATGTGGGGAATATATGTATGTTAAAAAGTGAATGATGAATTATCTCTTAGCCGTCAATTTTAAATATTGCTCCCTATGCCTGTCAGCTGTCTGCAGGTGCACACCACAAATGGCAACCCTCCTCCTCCCCATGCCCCACCAGTCTTCATCGCTCCGGACTCTCAGCTCTATAGTCCTTGCCAGGCACTCACCATGAATGGCACCCTTCCTCCTCTCCACCAGTCTTCATCTCTACAGCTCTCCAAACCCCATCAGGATCCAGCTTTACAAAAGACTCTTTACCACCACTGGTGTCCAGACTCCATCGGGGATTTTCCTTTTTTTTTTTTTTTCTTTTTTTTTGTCATCGGGGAATTTCCTAATTCATCACAGAATTGTTTCCCTTACACATTCATTTTCTATGGACGATGGGATCTAACCGCCAAACCATTAATTTTGCATCTCTAACATTAAATCCTTCCTTAATTCTTAAGTCTGTCTGGTGTCTAAGTCTCTCCTGACTGGAATAGCATTTACTGAATGTCTGCTTTGCTACAGTTTTTCTCTTTTTCCCCCAAACCCATCCATGGAACTAACTACAATATATGTGTAGCGGCACCTTTGAACTCTTCCTGTTTTAATTTTTAGCCACACAGTAGTAGTTCAACAAAAGATACTGGTCTAAATTTCAACTAAAACTGATGGAGACCAACAACTGTTTATTTAACACTGGTTTAGTGTCACTGTCTTACTTCTGTAGTGTTTCTGATGGAAGAACAATGTGCACCAACTTAGAGTTCTTCAAACCCATTGTGGTGTTACTATCTTTCTCTGGATGGTGTTACATGGCAGAGTTAATTTTTGACACTTAACAGTGTTGACTACTGTCAAAACTATTTGGTGTTGGCTTTCAACTCCATGTAGTGTTAAATTAACACTCAAAAGTATAGACCCAAATAAACTCTTTTCTAGTGTTAAAATTAACACTCTCAGTGTTAGGGGAGTTTTTGCAGTGTACATTGTGAAAACTCCACTGAAGCTTAACTTGAAGAAAACCAGGAATCAGATTGACATCGCAATATCCACCAGAAAAATCGCGATTAGATCTTTTCCTCAAATCGTTCAGCCTTAGTATGTAGCAACAGTGTGGTGATACATCCTCAGTTTGTTACCTGTGCATACTGTATGAACATGTTGCATCCATCAGGAGACCAGGGGTTAGGACTGAGGTCATGACCTTCATCATCATGACATTTAATCACTTTTTCTTAATATTTTGCTCGCTACTCTAATTCTGTTTCCAGGATGTGTGTGATTTGTGCTCTCATGAAAACATGTAATGAATCACACATCAGGGTAACAGTTTCTTCCATCACGCTTTGGGGCAAAATGGAGAGCTGCTATGCTGACCTGTTCACTCCAGCTCCAAGACAATGATCATATTAAAACACACATACACACACATACACACACACACACTCTCACAGAAACAAACAGGTGGGAGTACATTAAAAAAGACAGAGGGGACCATAAGCTGTGGCTTATTTCTGCAGACTCAGATCAGAAAGAGATTGATGGAAAGGTAATTAAATCACACATTTGTTTTTCTGCTCCATTTAGAGAGAATAGAACTTCATATCACCACTCTTTATCATTCTGTTGCCCTTTCTTTGTGTGTGTGTGTGTGTTTGGTGTGTGTGTGTGTGTGTGTGTGTGTGTGTGTGTGTGTGTGTGTGTGTGTGTGTAAGGACCCTGCAGGCAGTAATATGAACAGATGGCTGATCTGGTCTTTCTGTGTGTGTATCCTCAGGACATGATGAGTAAACTGGAGCAGGTTATCCAGGAAACTTGGGGTTAACTCTGGTTATAGTTCGACAAAGTTGCCTCTCTCCATACCTGGTAGATCACCATGGTAACTTGTGCTGAACTCCTGACCTGCTGCAGGGCAGGTTATATTGAGGACTGTGCTCGATGACCAGAGTTTTCCTGATATTATACATCACCATGTTCTGAAACAGATTACTTTGGTGAAGTTGTTGTTCTGGATAAAATTTAAAAGTAAGCCTGTTTATTTCATAAATCATATTTTTATTTTTATCAGTCTGTCTTGACACGGCTCAGTTTGATCTCATCAGGCTGGGGCTGAAATGTCTAAATCTGTCACATGCACCACAAGAGGCATATCATCATCAGGGTATAAACAGGATTACAAGCGTTGAATCTATCTGCTCTGGGGATAAGTCTGGATATTCACTCTCAAAGTTCCTAATGGCGCGTTTCCACTATACAATTCCAGCCCTATTCAACTTGGCTCTGCTCTAGTCTACTCGGCTCTACACGGTTTGGTTAGCTTTTCCACTAGCCCAACTACAGACTCACGGTGGGCGTGGATCTTATAAAACAGCTGCGCTACAGTGCTGCGCAGAAGTGCGTGCATGTCATCTATAAGGTGACACAAACATAACTGTGTACTAACATTTATGCCACTGTGGTCTTTAAAGGAAAAAAAAAAGATTTCACAAGATTTCATTAAAGTAATACAGCTCAATGTTGGGCGGCATGACACAGGAGCGGAGGTAAACAACAGCCTTGTGCTGCTGCACGAACAGGGAAACGAAGGAGCTGCTACCCAACATTGACTCTTCACTGGATCCAGTGAGATCGCTTTAATTTTTTATTTTTGGGCCTGGTATACCAGAGATATTTTGTTGATCAATCATTCTTCTTTGAACTGGTTTTTCCTTTTTGGTTCCCTGTGGATTAATGGACTGATTGCTGCTTAAAGACTCTCGTGGCAGACAGATCGCTACTGCGCAGACGAACTTTGATTTAATGTAAAAGACTCTTTAAACCGATTTATCTTTGCTGTTAACTTTTTTTTAGTTTAAAGGAATCATGAAGGTGCATTTTAAGGTGGTATTTTGTGTTCATTCAGTCTTGTTCTGTGCCGTCAGGTTAAAAATGTCATTAAAAACCCGTCGCTGACTTATTCGTTTGCCTCTTGTAAGTGATTCGTACGGAGTCATAAGCTTCCGTGAGGGCATTCTCTGACCAGTGAGTGACTGGCAGACTGTCGACGTCACCTTTTAGTATCGGCTTTACTCGCTTGGAACCGGGGTAGAGTAGGTACTAAAAACTGGCGTCTGCCGCGTAGTACCGCGCTAGTGGAAACGCAACACAAACCGGGTAGAGGCGAGTAGAGTAGGGCCAAGGTGAGTCAGTGGAAAAGGGCTATAAGTGTTCTGCGATGCTGTCTACAGCCCTATCAGACATCACCTGAAACACCAATATTTTGGTCTTACAAACATGAAAACACGTTATGCATTGCTGGTACTTGTAAATGAAACCGAACACAAGTCACTGTTGAGTTGACTTATTGCCATACAATGGAAAAAAGTACGTCATTGGGATGATTCTGTCTCATGGGTGTAGTGGTGGTCCACCTAAGTTTGAGAAAATTTCATAGACTGTGTTGCAGGCAGTGATCCTATTTCATTGGTTAATTTGCTGCTGATTGTCATGGAGCCTGCGAGATGAAAGGGTTTCAAAAAGAGTCAAACTGATTTTTGAGCTACTTTTGAAATAGCACTGAGTTCTAATTTGTGGTTTATTTTTTTCATGTCTTTGGCCGTAAACATATGTGAGCAACTTGTGACAGGGACATTCTCAATCCTTTGCAAGTTCACTTGTTCATTTCGTTTGAGTGAACTCACAATCTTTTCAATTTGAGAAAAAATGTAATCAGAAGGAAAAGCTGTCCTGCTAGGATCCCTGAAAAAAGTCCTTTTGTCTAAAGTGGCTCAAGTTCCTGGACAGAAGGTGGTGAAATTCTGATGTAGGTCAAAAATATTTCTCTGCATGTATGGCGGTATGTATATGGCGGTCATGATTTGATTTTCCCAGACTCTCTGTTTGCTATACAGAGTGGGATTTGTTTCTGTGTTTGCATCAGGGCAGAACTCTGCTGTGAGCAATATACAGAAAGCAGAGGAGCACTGTAAAAATTGTGAAAAAAAAAAAAAACATTGTTCATGTTTTGTGAGATGTTGTCCCTATTATTGACATCATGAGGGTAAAATGAATTGACAATTTCAAGGCAAATATTCCAATAGCGTCAGTCACATGGAGTCCAGCACTAATTAAAAAAAAAAAAGCGTTTCAAAAAATCTACAGATAAGGGCCTCAGTTAAATAAATTTGGATGCTTGGATTTTCATTTTGTCGTTTTTTTCCTGACTATAAAACACCCCAGAGTATAAGCCCCACCAGTCAAAAAATACATCACAAAGAAGAAAAAAGGTATACAAGACTCATTCAGTTAGAAGCATTTGCTTTGTTTTCAGTAATTTCAGAGAACTGTTTGCATATAACTGAAATAAGTAAGTATTTGTACATCACATCAGGAGGTTTAACTATTTTTCCTACAGCACTTATCTGTGCTCATACTTAAGTTTCAGTTTCTCTTCTTGACATGTACTCCCCTCACTCACTTTGCTCGGCACACTAGACCCAACAGAGTGAGCTAAAATAAGTGAAGGTAACTTTTTGTTTTAAGTAAGATTTACTATTACATTTTACAGTGTAAAGGGTGGACAATATGGTACCCATATTTCAGTTATTTCTACTCAATTTATGTTGTTAAGCAGTTCATTCAAACATTGCTGAAAAAGAATAACTAACATCAAATCACTACCAAAGGTAAGCTTATCTTAATTTTTTTGATTGAAAATGTTTTATCAATAAAAGTGAAAAATATGCACTTTTCCTTCTTAGAGTGGGTTCATAACGTTTGGTCTAAGAAAATAAAATCTGATCAATAAACTCATATCAACTAACATCAACCACCATCGACTAACAGCCCCATTATGGTATCATCACTCTGTGAATGCAAACATACACACGAGAAATCCTCTTACCTTTCAGACCAAACTTTGAGCGGCGGCCGTATTTGTTGAATACCAGGAAGAGAATCACCAACATCACACAGGCAAATCCTGCCAGACCAACTGCTATGGACAACTGATGAGAGGAGAGGAGAGGAGAGGAAGAGACAGAGGGGAGTAGATGAGGGGGCTATACTAGCTTTATTTATCCATGAAATAGCCGTCTTTGTGAAACTGCTCGTTTAATTTCAAACATCCGTCATCCTTACATTATGATGACTAACACTCACTCCGACAGTGTCGTCTTCAGGTTTTACAGTCTCTGCAGCCTGTGTCCCTAAAAAACAAACACAAGATATATTTTAGACACACTATAAACTATGGGGTGAAGTTTGTGCCACTAGAAACTGAATTTGAATTTTTTTCATTGAACATTTTGCATTTTTCAAACATGCATAGCTGGCACAGCCAGTGACGCCCAGGAACAGACTGGTGATGACTGGAGAGACAGCTGACAACTGAAAAAGACAGGGTAGCATCCCAACTTGCATCTTCCATGAGGAAAGACCCAAAAAAGCTACGAATCGACTGACTGAACAATTACCCAAGAGGGGACCCGAGAGGGGTGTGGTAGGGGGGTGGGGAGTGGGGATGAGTTCCTCAACAGGATGGATTCAACGTTGACAACAACAGCGCATGGCTCAACGACCACGATGACTGTAAGATTTGCAGGAAGGTCTGCAGGAACAAGCACAACCTTAAAATCCATCAATGATGTATGAAATGCTTGACGCAGGGAGCGCAACAGTGCGCATGATCCATTCCTGGTGAGACAACAGAGGAGCCCGGCCGGGAGAAACCCCATAGAGCCCAGAACCTCCTCGTGGTGAGCTCTCCAGGCCGGAGCGGATCAGCTCAGCAGTATCGCATCAAGAGGCCTCCCACAAGCTAGCACAGTGAGTGGCACCAGTTTGATGAGGATGCAGCCAGAATCATTGAATCAACATCTAGAAGGGGATGTTGACAGACGGCTACACAGCATGACGACCATCATTGTCTCCTTCCGGGCAGAGAGGTTTGGTGTGGAAAGCAGAAGGACCATCAAACTCAATTTCATCTGGAACCGTAGGGCAGAGGAAATCCATTGGCTGCGCAAAGAGCTTTGGTCTCTGACATCAAGGTGCAAACAGGCAGGAAGTGGAAAGCCCAGGAGGGCTTAGAGGTGGCTGAGACCCGACTGAGACCCAAGGCTTTGGTGGGCACAGTGGCGATGGGGCGAGCAGGGTCCGGCACCATTCCTCAGCCTTGCTATGAGAAGGCACATGGCAGGGACAAATGGCAGCTAGTCCTGAAAGAGGTACAAGCAGGAGTTGAGGAGGAGCGAACTAGCAAGATAGTGGACATGCAGCAGCAGGGAGCATGGACGAGGTAGGAGGGGCACTGGAAAGGGAGGTGACCTGGGCCAAGATCTGGAAGGAAGAACCCAATTGCATCAAGTTCCTCATTCAAGCTGCATATGATGTCCCATCCAGCCTAGCCAGTCTCCATCAGTGTGGCGTGGATGAATCTCCAACCTGCGCTCGGTGCTCTGAGAGGGGTTCACTAGGGCGCATCCTCAGCAGCTGCCCCAAAAGCACCAGGGGAGGGCTGCTACTGCTGGCAGCACGACTAGGTGCTGAAAGCAGCCGCTGAAGCCCTCTTCAAAGCTGGAGTCCACCACAACACCAGAAAGAAATCGCAAGGCAAGAGGAACATCAACTCCGTGAGAGCAGCTGGTCAACCCTGGCTGGGTCAGCTGAGGGAGGGCATATGATGTTGAAAGACCCGACCCGATATTTAATGTTTTGAAATTGATTTTATCTGTTTTAAAATTGTATCTTACCTTCAATTTCAATTTCAATACAGAACGCCCAATTTAATTTCAAGGAGTTGCGATGAGTAGATGATTACAGCTCCAGACAGCAAGAGGGAGTCCACAGATGTAATCACAGTTTCTCCCATGGGCTCAGACCAATAACGGGCATGCTGTTCTATATTGAAATTGAAATTGAAGGTAAGATACAATTTCAAAACAGATAACTTTAATTTCAAAACATTAAATACAATTTCAGATCATGCTTTTCAAATTCAATACAAAAATTCAAATTCAGTTTCTAGTGGCCCAAATTTCACTGGCAGACACTGCAGTCACAGCTGACACAGAGTAGACAAAAGATAAAAACAAGGCACAAACCAGATGCACTGCAGACACAGTAGAGTCACACGGTGAAAAACACTGCTAAGTGTTGTCACTTCTTGAAAATAAGAATCACTCACCGTACTCATAGTCCCCAACTGAGCATGTGGGAGAAAACACCACAAAGTGAAGTCAACAGGTGAGATACAGCCACTACAAGATTACGAGATACTTTACTTCATCGCACAGCAGCGAAATTACATTACAGTTTCAACTTGTCCAAGAAACATAAAAAAGACAGTGACAGAGAACTGGAGAAGGCTCCTGTAGGGGGGTACATGCAGCCTGGGATTAGGAAAAAACCCCTCCAGACATAAGCAACATCATAAATCATTACAACAAACCTCAAAAACTTGCATTGTGGGGAGGGTGTCAGAGAGGGGAGGATCGCAGCACTACTGGTACAGCTAATGCATAACTACTACAGGGGACACACGGCTACTACAGGTGATGAATAGTGAGTACAGGTAGGGCTGGGTGATTATATGATCGTGATTTGTGAATCTGCTTGATTTCAGATCAACTACAGTGATCAACTGTGAGCATCAAAAATCAATCAAAAATGGCGGCAATGTGCGTGATATCAGCCAATCAGTTAACTTTTTCCTGCTCCACTTCCATTTGTAAGTAGGGAGAAGTAAACAGAATGACCAAATATGGAGGTAAACATGGGCTGAGGGCAGTGAAATAGATGTCAGTCATGACTTAGAGTCATGACCCTCTGGAGATGATGCTATTGTGGAGATCAGTATGGTTTGTGTATCTTCAAAGTGATGTGGAGGGAAATGAAGGTGATGTGCAAGGCATGTTGGTGATTAGTGCCCTCAAAAGTGGCAACGCAACATATTTGTTTGATAATTTGAAGAATACCGCCCAAGTGATTATGCTTAGAGCACGCCAAAAAAGGGATTAAACCATCGAAAAAAATAAATACTCTTTTTTCTTTTTTTTACTCAGCTCCGCCCAAATACTCTACTGCACAGACTCTACCTGCACAATGGCGGCCAAATCCAGCTCCAGTAAGGGGTTCTTTTGGCTTTAAAACTGTACAACTGTGAAAGGAGGAGCCACGCTGTCCAATCTATATACAATCTATGTTGATATACAGCTGCTACAGGGTATACACAGCTATTACCAGGGAAATTTAGCTACTACATGTGATAAATAGCTATCTTGTGTGAGAAATTGCCACTACTGGTGAGATACAGCTGTGAGTTTGGAAAAAAATGAATCTGACTCATAGTTAAGATTTTTTCAAATTCAGCTTGTGTTTGTGATAATTCAAACTGAGCTCTTGCTTGTAGTTATTCAACTCAATCCATATTTAGGATTATTTTAGCTCAGCTGTTGTCGGGTACAGTTCAAAGCCAAAGTATGCTGGAATTATCATAAAATTTCATTTTGCTGTTTACATACAACATCAAAACTGGGCTCCTCCCCGGCTCAGTGCCAGTGGCAGTGCATGCTCACTGCCACCAATCATTTCTAATAGCATGGCTAACAGTCATAGCTTCGTAAACACACCATAGACTGTGAAAAACCGCCCTGAAAGCACCTGCAGGATCGCATGGGAGAAACTCAAGAGCTTTACACCTGTCTTCCTGCAGGTAAATGAGGTACCCTGCAAATATTATATCATTCTTTCTTCGTGTTACAGTCACTATTGTAGATGCTCGGGACAGCTTTTCTAACTCACAAACATCAACACACAAAGTCACATGCCCACTGGGCGTGCTGTGATTTGCTGGTCCCCACTCCTACTCTCCATCCAAAAACATCCAGAGTCAACCAAAACATCAACAAAGGCAGAGAGGGGGATGAGGAGGGGGTTGAGGCAGATACACTGATACAGACACTGACACATTTAGAGGCCCAGAGATGACCACTGAGTAGCACTATACCTTCAAAAATTGGCATTTTATCTTTTAGGAAATCCTGCAGACTACCTTCAAAGTCTGTGTATGTGTAAAAACAGATAAGTAGTCAGCATGAAATGATTTTTTGTCAGCTATCTGCTGCCTGGTTGAAAAAAAAAATTAATTACCATGTCCAGGAACTTAAAGGCCTAAGACTGACTGATCAAAGGTTTGTCTTCACTCGCTGGTCTCTTTCACTTTAGTCTGTCTGCAACTCTGACAGCAGCACGTTCAACATGAGGTCTGACTCCTCCTCTGAGACACTACTTACTCACCATCAAAGGGTTTGTTCAGGAAGTGGCCGTACACTGTGCTGCTGACTACTCCCAGGTAGTTTGTAGCCTCCAGAGTGTAGTTCCCGTTATTGTGATGGGTGGGGTTTTTGAAGGTGAGACAGCCTTCAATGTAGTCCTGATAAATATCCATATCAGGACGTACGTACTCTGTGTGCTTGATCTCCTGCAGCACCAAGGAATAACAGATGAGGCCTCACATGGAGACAGGGCATAGCAGCAAGATACAAACCAGAGTAGCATTTCTCAGGCAGACAGGCAGATTTTTCATGCTTAAAAGATAAATGGTGATTGTAATTTGGTTGGGCGTGTGTTTGTGTGCGGTTCAATCAAACAATACCTCTTCTTGGTAGAACCAGCGCAGGGTCGGGTGGGGAGACCCCCGCACGGTGAACTCAATGCAAGTGTCATGGCGGCGCTCCGGCTCTTTGAGCTTGATGATGGAGGGAGGGACTAAGGAGAGAGGACAACGGACAGAGGAGACATGTTGATAGTTTTCAGATCAGCACATCATCACATCACATCACCCCTGTCCTTACATCTCTTCACTGGCTACCTGCATGTTCTAGAATTAATTTTAAGATTTTACTGATCACTTTTAATGCTCATCTAGGTCTTGCACCAAAATACACCACAGGAATGTTGACACCTCTCGTCTTGCCACCTCAGACCCTCAGGTTGAGCTCTTTTGGTTGTTCCAAAGTCAAGACTAAAATCAGCATCAAGGAGATAAGGCTCCCACAAGGGCCCCTTGACTTTGGAACGTCTTTACTGAGGAGATAAGGCTGGCATAGTTGGTGACATCTTTGAAATCTCTTAATACTCACTTCTACCGACCTGCTTTTGTCATTTAGTCTCTTTTTAGATTTTATTTTAATTTCATTGTCATTCATTTGACTGTCATCCATATTTTACATATTATACGTATATATACAGTACAGGCCAAAAGGCCAAAAGTTTGGACAAACTTTCTCATTCAATGAGTTTTCTTTACTTTCATGACTGTTAACATTGTAGATTCTCACTGAAGTCATCAGAGCTATAAATGAACACATGTGGAGTTATGTGCCTAACAAAAAAAGGTGAAATAACTGAAAACATGTTTTATATTCTAGTTTCTTCAAAATAACCACCCTTTACTCTGATTACTGCTTTGTATACTTTTGGTATTCTTCAAGAGGTCGTCACCTGAAATGGTTTTCTCTTCACAGCTGTGCCTTATCAGGGTTCATTAGTGGAATTTCTGCCTTTATAAATGGGGTTGGGACCGTCAGTTGTGTTATGCAGAAGTCAGATTAATACACAGCCAACAGCCCTATTGGACAACTGTTAAAATTCCTATTACGGCCAGAACCAATCAGCTAACTAAAGAAAAAAAAGTGGTCATCATTGTTTTAGAAATGAATGTCAGTCAGTCCAGTAAACAGTCATAAGAATAAAGAAAACGTAAATTGAATGAGAAGGTGTGTCAGACTTTTGGCCTGTACTGTACATATGATACTCTCATTCAATTGATCTCCTTTTCTATTTTTTTATTTTTTATGTATACTTGTGAACGTATGTGTCGGTGTGTTTTTAATTTTTCAAATTGTTGATTTATTTATTTTTAATGATCTATTTATTATTGGTTGCTCAATAATATTTTCTTTTATCTCGTTCTCTCACAATTATTATTATTATCAAACTCACAGTATTTAATAATTCCACGTTAACATAGCCCTGAATAGAATAAACACTAGTTGTGAACTCAAAGCTCAAGTTTCATCCTTGTATCTCAGTTCTACTAAGAGTGTCTTAGAGGAGAGTGGAAACACAACAACTGTTTTAAGAGTCAGTCAGCTCTAACAAATGTTTGTGGGTCCACACACATAGGCTGTAATAACTCAAATGAATATCCAGAAACAAATATCTCCTTGGTGGCTGTTCTAAGGCCCTTCTTTAGGCCATCATTAAACTCAGGTAATGTGAAGTTTCAGTGAAATCGGTGACTGATATCCCGTACAGAGGTGTGTCTGTCAGTGAAAAGAAGGGCTGTTCTAGTGTATCCCCATATTCCAATCCTCTCTCCAGAGAAAAGACTGTAGTTTCCAGCTACGGGTGAACACCTGGAGTGTGATGACACTTCTATTTGAAGAGACAGAGTGTGTATGTTTGTGTGTACTCACAGTGCACAGTGAGCTGCACTGAGGCATTGGTCATGCCAACCACATTGGTAGCTGTGCAGGTTAACAGGAAGTTGTTGTCTTCTCGGCTGACATTGACCAGAGTGATGTTGATGGAGTGAATTGTGTTATTGTCATACACTTGGGCCTGCAGACACACACACACACACACACACACATATAAACACACACGAAACATCAAACATGGTAGTAGTATAACAGCCCAGCAGGTAGAGAGAGAGAGAGAGAAAGAGAAAGAGAAAGAAAGTGCTTAGCCGTCTGCTAACTAAGACCTGATTGTGTACACTCCAAATCAAAATCTTAAGACCAGCTGAAAAGTTGCAAAAAATTGCATTTTACAAATGGATCTTAAAGATCTTGGATCTTAAAACAGTTTTAAGAGTTTAAAACACAAAAAGAAGGTATGGAATTGAGACAAAAATTGATAAAAAAAACAAAATGCATAGAAAACAATAATTAAAGTGAAATAGTGGGTTCATCAGTTGATCAAAAAATTTAAGAACAGAGCCTTTAAAAGACAAATCTGCACAAAAATGTGGATTAAAGATCATTTTCTGGCACAGAACTGTCTTCTACCCACCAAGGCCATTACTGGAGCAGATGAAGCCCTTAACCATCAGACAGTGTCTGAGAGAGAAGGGCTTTAAGAACAAAAGGCCTCTTCTCCACTGAACTGACTCTGTCAGAGAGCATTATGGGACATTAAAAGGTGGCAAAAGTTTGATTTTCAGGGGAGAAAAATTTAACTTTGACAGTGTGCTTATGTGAGCGCGCGCGTGTGTGTGTGTGTGTGTGTGTGTGTGCTTGTGTGTACGTGTGTGAGTGCACTGCAAAAACGGAAATCTAAGCAAGTCATTATGTCTTATATGTAGTAAAAATTGTCTTATTGTTCTTAATTTGAGCCACATTCATCAGGCCAGGTCATAAAAATGTCTAATTTCAAATTTTTTTAAGATAAAAATGAGGGGTAAATTGCTTGTAACAAGTCAAAAAAATCTGCCTACGGGATAAGACGAATTCGCCCCGGAAGTTTCTTGAAATAAGAAAGTTGTCTTAAAACATGAATCTTTTATCTTATCCCATTGGCAGATTTTTTTTTACTTGTTACAAGCGATTGATGCCTGTCTGGTAAATGTGGCTCAAATCAAGAATAGTAAGACAAATTTTACTATATAAGACATAATGACTTGCTTAGATTTCAGTTTTTGCAGTGTGTGTTTGTGTGTGTGTGTGTGTTTGTGTGTGTGTATGTGTGAGTTTGTGTGTGTGTATGTGTGTGTGTGTGTGTGTGTGTGTGTGTACCTCCTGTGCATTGATGGAGTGTAGACCGTGAACAGGCCAGTCCACCTCAGGCAGAGGTGATCCTGATCCGTTACAGATGGCTGTCACTCGATCGCCCTCAATCACCGTCAGGTTGCTGTGACTCACACTGATCTCAGGGAGGTCTTACAGAGAGAGGGGAGAGACTATGAACACAGACACACAGACCTGTCCGTAGTAAAGTTTCAGAGGTTAAGATTGACCTGAAGTGAACTCATCACATGGTATAATTTCTGATCAGACATGTCTGGATCTAATTCTATAGATACGATCCAAAATGATAACATCTGATCCAGTATGTTCATGTGTGTTTGCATGTGTTTGTGTTTCCCACCACAACTGCTGATGTTCATGTCCTGCAGAGGGATCCTCCCATATTCATCAGCACAGTACAGCTGCTGGCTACTAAGCCCTGCCTCCCCTCTCTGTTGCCATAGCTGCAACCAGCGGATCTCACAGCCACAGGTAAAGATCACATCCTCCAGGTGACTACATACACACACAAAGACACACAAACACACACATGGTTACAGTGTGCTTTTTTTCAGGTTTGGAATAAACTGGCACATTTCTCCATACAGGAAACACTGAAACATAAATACTCTTCAAAATAAAAGCCTCATAGTCTGAGCCTACATCAATAATGAATCATCCTATAAAAATTACTGTGATCTGTATTAAACAAATAGAATAAACATAATTTTTCAGTCAGTATTGAAGTTTTATGAGTCTGTAGCCTGTGGATTTATAATTCATTTATCTACAATTGTATGTATTACCAACCTTATTTTTGATTAAGTAGCGCTTTCTTCTCCTTCATTTGCCTGCAGGTATTACTCTACCTATCAGGTGATATCAAGTTTGTGTAGACTGATAATAGACTGTCATAAAGATGCATGGTACGCAAGTTCCCCAAGGTTTAAAAAAAATGGGTGTGATAAGATGATTGGCAGCTGTGTCAACCAATAAGGCTCCTGCTGTGATGTGATCTCCAGATTATAAGAGAAGAGGAGCCATGAGAGGAAACTTAAAATCTAACTCCAGAGTCATTGAATATGAGTATCCCCTCCAAACACACTATCATGTGTTCTGCTCTGGACTAAACTCACCTAGAGACACACCCAAAGTCAAG
This sequence comes from Thalassoma bifasciatum, assembly GCA_008086565.1. Taxonomy (NCBI): domain Eukaryota; kingdom Metazoa; phylum Chordata; class Actinopteri; order Labriformes; family Labridae; genus Thalassoma; species Thalassoma bifasciatum. The sequence continues at coordinate 67,988 of RPOG01001923.1, forward strand.
CTGGACTTAATGGTTTTGAACCATGAAGGTTTACTTTCCTATCAAAGCATTAAGCTGTTCCTGGATTACAAGAGTTTACTGTCATCTATTTGCATGTAGATTTGATGTATTTTTAACCTAACACTGTGTGTGTGAAAAGTGTTTCATCCTTCATAGTTAAAGTGAGCATCAGTCCTCAGGTCAAGAAAGCATCAGATTCACTCTGCCGTCTCCTCATATAACCAGACTGAACTCCAACCCATCTCTGCATGTATCAGCTTCATGTAGTTCACCATGAATCTGAGTGATGAAGAGCTGCTTTTCATTTTTGATGGGAAGACGGAGAGTCAGGAAAGGACAAGGACCGAAGAGGACAGAGTCACAGGAGGACAGGGACCTGCACAGATCCTGCTGTAAGGTTCTTGTGTCCCTTTGCTGCTTCTGTGTTTGCTTATTTTCTCAGTGGGCTTCACCCTCAGCACTGAAACACCTGGATTAACACCTGGACCTGACAGAATCAGGACAATGGTGTGAGTGTGTGCGTGTGTGTGTGTGTGTGTGTGTGTGGACTCACAGTTCATAAAGCTGCAGGTGTTCAAAGATCTGCCAGGACAGAGAGGTGATCGGGTTCTTTGACAGATTTCTGAGGATACAAAAACACAACAAGGAAACTCCATCTCATATGGACAAACTGAACCATGGATAGGTGTGAAAAGATGTGAACACAAGGAGACAGATGTGAACAGGTGTCAACACAAGACGACAGGTGTGAATAGAAGTGAACGGGTTTGGACAGTTGTAAACAGGTGTAAACATATGTAAACATATGTAACCAGGTATGGATAGTTGTAAACAGGTGTGACCAGAAGTAAACAGGTGTGGATAGCCATAAACACAGGGTATCTGCAGGCTTCTGCAAGACAAATTTAGGACTACTTAAGAGTTTTTGGTAGGGATAGACCGATTATCGGTGCCAATATTTGCATTTTTGCAAATATCGGCATTTGCCCTTATTTTAATCTGACGGCCGATAATGATCCATTTAAAGGAGTGACGCTCCGTGAAGTTGGCGTGCCCCTGTCTGCAGTCACTTTTCTGCCTCTAGCATTGTCCCACCCACAACTCCGTCTGATTGGTTACACACAGAGCTACAGCACAGTAACAGCCAATCAGCAGTGAGTGTAGGACTCTCCCTGAGTAGTTCACTGCGAGATGATAAAAGTTTCATCAGAGTGCTCCGCGCTCAGCGCTCCACGGAGAAGCTCTGGAGATCAAATACATGTTTTTAAGGTAATTGATTCTCTGCACTGTAACCACAGGAAGAGTGTCTGTTATGGTAAAAGTAGTGTGGCATCTGTAGGGAGGTATTTATTTAACATAATCTCTTAACTTTCAAAACTCCTTTCATTTTTTTTCAGATTTCTTTGATCTTAAAACACTTGAAAGATAAGATAATATTTTAGTAGTTAAATTCTGTAAGACCTTATTTTCTCCGGAAAACTTTAGGGCAGTATTTATTTGTTTGTATTTTCAGTCAGCTTTTAAAGACATGTTACTGAGCCAGGGAGCTGTTTGAAAATCATATGCCCAAAGGCATTAGACACAGTCAAGTAATGGAGTTTTTTTCTGTTCAAAATTTTATGCCATTATTTTCACTTTTGCTGCAAATGAATATAGGTCATAGATATCGGTTATCGGTCTCCTCAACAACCGATAATCGGTATCGGTCTATCCCTACTTTTTGAAATTTAAGATCATAAACACACTGAAATTGGACAATGGTTAGAGGATCCTCCTGTACTACAACCCAGCAGGTGTTGTCCAGCCAATTACATACAGTTGTGCCCAAAAGTTTACAACCCCCCCCAGCATAATTCCTGATTTTTTTTGGCCTTTTTTCAGAAAATATGAATGATAACACAAAAACCTTTTTATCACTCATGCTTAGTGGTTGGGTGAAAACATTTATTGAAAAAACTTAGTCTACTCTTTTTAAATCATACAATCATACAATGACAACAGAAGCTTAAAAAATGGCCCTGTTCAAAAGTTTACACCCCTCAGTTCTTAATAGCATGTATTTTCCCCTTTAACATCAATGTCAGCTTGAAGTCTTTTGTGGTCTTTGTGGATGAGGGTCTTTATTTTCTCAGATCGTAAACCTGCCCATTCTTCTTGGCAAAAAGCCTACAGGTCCTGTAAATTCTTGGGCTGTCTTGCATGAACTGAAGGTTTGAGATCTCCCCAGAGTGGCTCAATGATATTGAGGTCGGGAGACTGAGATGGCCACTCCAGAACCTCCACTTTATTCTGCTGTAGCCAATGGCAGGTTGACTTGGCCTTGTGTTTTGGATCATTGTCATGTTGGAACGTCCAAGAACACCCCATGTGCAGCTTCTCGGCTGATGAGTGTAAATTTTCCTCCAGTATTATCTGATAACATGCTGAATTCATCCCTCCATCAATTTTGCATTCTGCATTTCTACATTGTAGGCATAATACAGATAAAAGCACTCGTCTCACTCGTATCAAGATTGGTGCTTGGGAGTCGTGATGGGTTGATGATCACAGTTAGACAGCGAGGGAGAGTCCACAGAAGTAATTAAAGACACTCTCTGTGGATCTGTGCTTGACTAGTTTTCCCTATGGGCTCAGACTATGCTGTTCTGTACTGGAATTGAATTGGGCGTTCTGTATTGAAAGTGAATCTGAATATTCAAGAAGGTAAGATACAATTTCAAAACAAATAAATTCAACTTTAAAACGAATCAATTCAATTTCCGAACAGATAAATTCAATTTCAAAACATTAAATACAATTTCAGATCATGCTTTTCAAATTCAATACGAAAATTCAAATTCAGTTTCTAGTGGCACAAATATCACCCCAAGGGTCAGCCTGAACACAACAAGGACACACTTATTTACACATTAAAGCATGGCATACTGTATGTGATTGTTTGTTTGTTTGTGCAAGGAAGTGCGTGTTTAAATGTGTTTGGTACGTGAGTTTGTGTGTGTTTGCACTCACATGTAGCGTAGATTGGGGTTCTTGGAGAAAACACGGGCTTGTATTGAATGCAGGTTACTCCTCGTAATAGTCCTTTAGAATACAAACACATGCACGCAAAACAAATCAGACAAGCCTAAGACCACATCATCTGACGTGCTGTAACTCTGTTGTAAACAGATGTGTGTCCTCACAGTCTCTGCAGGCCGGTGTACAGTTCCATGTCCACGTCTCTCAGAGTCTGCAGGCCTGTCCAGTTCTCTATGTGTCTGGAGACAGAGAAGGCGCAGTCACAGGGTTTTTCCTTACAATCATGACTGAGAAGAGCTGCCGCTGACTGAAGGTAGTGCACACACAAACACACAAACATTTTTTTTTCCCTTTTGTCCTAGTGCTTCCTTCCCCTGGTAAGCCCAGTGGCCTTACTCTGTCCCTGTATTTCGCACAGTTTAAATTAAATATCCATTTGATGATTTCGATATTGGTGTAAGTGTTTTATCTGTACATGGGTTCAGTATCACAATGAATCGTGTCACCTATGACAAAGTATAATATCATGTGTCAGTACGTCAGTAGGTACAGTGTCACATGTTAGTAAGTACAATATCACCTTTCAGAAGGTACAGTGCCATCTGTCAATACACAGCATCACCTGTCAGAGGATCAGCAAGTACAGTACCACTTGTCAGCAAGTAGAGAGTCATCTTTCAGAAGGTATGGCGTCAACTGTCAGTAGGAACAGTATCATCCATCAGTGGGTCAGTAAGTAGAGTGTCACCTGTCAATAAGAACAGTGTCATCTAGGGGTGCAACGGATCAAAAAAGTCATGGTTCAGATCATATCACGGTTTTCTGTCACGGATCGAATCATTTTTCAGATCAGCATAGATGGATAGATCACAGCAGAAATTGCAGTGCATACTGTACTCTCTAGGTGTACGTTCAACACCCATTTCGGTGTATGTATAGATCCAAGAGTGCAGTTTTAGCTGAACACTGTCAAAAGAGTAAAATATATACTCCAAATTACATTTGAACACTTTTGAAGTACGAGAATAAAATGTCTGGGTGAACGAACTGAACCGAATCACTTACTTGAAAAGATTCAGTAAGATTTATGAACTGCAGTTGCACTCCCCTCTCCTGTCTCTTGTCTCTGTCTCTCTTGACCGTTAGAGTCACCCAAGCCCCCCCCCCATTTATGTCAATGGTAGTAATGACTCAACAAACAGGACAGAGTCGGTCAGAAGTCCTGCGTGGCCAAAGCCCGCACTTACATCTCCCTCTTGTATCACCAAATGTAAATATTTTTAGGACCTGAAGATCTACAGATGTGAAGGTCTTGAAGGCACAGATGAGTAGCAGTGGATACAATAGTACCTGTCAAGGGGTCATGAAGTACAGTGTTATCTATCCGCAAGTTTAGTGTCACCTGTCAGTTGGCACAATGTCACCTGTCAATAGGTGCATTATCAACTGTCAGGAGGAACAGCATCACCTGCTGGTGGGTCAGTAAGTACAGTGCCACCTGTCAGAGAGTACAGTGTCATCATTCAGTTGGTGCAATATTACCCATCAGTCAGAACCGTATCACCTTTCAGTAGGAACTGTAACATGTTGGTAGGAACAGTACCATCTCTGAGAATGAACACTGTCACCTCTCAGAAGGTTGTAGTGTCAACTGTGAGTGGGTGCAGCATCACCTGTCAGTAGCTTTCTGAATTATTTTAATAATTCTGTAAGTTATAAAGGTGAATATTTTAAGGACCTGAAGATCTAACCATGTGAAGGTCTTACTGACACAGATGAAAGACAGATATGCTTCTCTGTGTTTGAGCACAAACTGTAAATGCAGTCATTAATTTGTATATTTTTGTGCTTATTATTTTGCATAAACAAGTTGCTTTATGGGTTTTGTGCTATCACTGTCAAAAGGATTATTTTTGTGTTTGTATCATCCGCACACTTTACATGAAGTCAAGTTCAGCTCGCACTTTTTAATGTAGTTACAACACCTGACCACTTGTCCTGGTGGCGCTGTTTTCTTTGCTGTGGTTTGAGGTCTGTTGTCTTTTAGGGTGAGTTCCAATTCCTTTCTTAGCCCTCAATCTTAGCCCTCAAGCTCAACCCTCAATCTTAGTAGCCCTCAAAACCAAGTGTTAAGGGCTATCTTGTGACTCAGAAATGGGACACCCCTTAAATGCAAATGAAATTGTTGTTGACTGTCTGTCAGTTATTCCTTCGGTTAGGGTTATCAAAAAAAAATCTGTATAAAGAACACAACCACGGACATATTCAGCTGTCACAGCATACCATAGTTTATTGAAAGGTAAACACCAGCTATAACTATCGTTACATAACTCTGCGTCTACAGGAGATGACATTAGCCCGGTCATCTTATACCATTATCGGCACAAGCATGTTATATAGGCTGTTATCTTGATAAAACAATTACATTACCACGGAGAAAAATGACCATTTTGTAACATTAACTAACTTAAACAATAGGAACATGGCTTGTCTGCACCGGACGCTATTGACAAAAGATCGTAAAATAAAAATAAATGTTATGCAACAACAAGGTAAATAATCCATAAAATAGGTCTAAACTAAGATAATACAATGGTTTTCGTAATATTTATATCTCCATTAACAAAGAAAATACTTATATTTGTAGCTCGCCTTCTCTGCCGCTTTGGACGCCATGTTTATTTACCGAAAATACGCAATGCATTCTGGGTAGCCCTTGCTCCCAAGGGTGGTGTCGGAGAATCTCAGTATTGAGGGAGATACAGTCCTCAAACTTGCCCCTCAACCTTAACATTCTGAGAATCGGGACAGCACTTACACTTCGCGGGAGTGTTCGCGGGAGGGTTAAGATTGAGGGTTAAGACAGGAATTGGAATTCACCCTTAGTTTCTACTGCTTTTTTCTTGCTCTGAGTGACATGCCAGCAGCAGACACGTTTTTCCTCGCAAGCAGTCACAAGTTTACCCTGAAAGCATTTTGATTCAAGAAATTAAGTGAAGAGTGTAAAATGTGTTTGCCAAAACAGGGTTGTTTAAAAACTGTTTTTTAACTTATGAAAGACGTTTTATTTTGTTCAGAAGCTCAAGATTCTACAGGAACATCCATGCTAACCCCTCCCACTGATTACAAGCAGGCAAAGTGGTTAATAGATTTGCCTTTTGTTTTCATTTACTTACATGAATATTTGTTGTAATAATTTAAGAATTAACTTATGTCAATTTGTCTCAAATGTCTGTATTTTTAGTTCTACGGTGTTCATCAAGCTAAAGTGAGCATCATTGAAAAGAACCTCATTTTCTTGAGTGACCAGTGGGCAGCATACAAACCATGAAGTAAACTTCACCAATGATAGGAAATGTGGTTTGTAGATAATATTTGCAAGGGGAGACCCTACAGTTGTAGTTCCAGAGATTAAACTACCTCTTGTTGATACTGAATTTTTATCCTCACTACTTAACTGCGGACCAATACAGGCTGCAGATTTTCAAGATGGGAAAGGGAGGTAGAATGTGTTGTAAACAGAAGGAACAGTTTCATCTTTGTTTAACTTTATCAAACACATATTTTGGTATAGTTTGAAAGTATCTTCACTCTGCAGTCCGCAAGCAGGAGAGGAAAGATGCATTGTCTGCATGTGGACTGAAGAGTCTCCATAGGAACCCAAAGCTGCCTGAGGATGCCTGTCTGTAAATTATGCTTGGGATAAGCATATCAGCTGATGCCATTACAAGTGAAAATGCAAACACATCTGCTGGAGGGTTTGTTGGTGAATCCTTACTCTAAACACACCCAGGACCATCAGCACTTCCTTTGATACAGAGTCACTTGCTCCTTCCTTCAGTTCTGTACTTCTTATTGTTTATTACAATGTTCAGGAACCCACCATTTTCAAACTTGACATCTCACCACCTGGTTCAGGGACTCATTTGACCTTGAAATATATGTCCTGAACCTCATCTCAAATGAGAAAAGACACAGGGGCTGTTGAGCTTCAGTTTCAACGCAGGGGAAATAATATGATGACAACTAAAGTGTAAGCCAGTAAGATTTCAACCAACGTGATGAAGTAGAAGCTGCTCCTGTCAGAAAAACTTCATTTCACCATTTCCAGACTTTGGTAAAATGAACAATATCTAAATCTATATCTATATATCTACATATATGTATATATATATATATATATATATATATATATATATATATATATATATATATATATATATATATATATATATATATATATATATATATATATATATATATATATATATATATATATATATATATATATATATATATATATGTTTTGGGGTTTTTTGTTTTTTTTTAAAGATACATCAATGAATCGTTGCAGTTCATTATAATGGATCATGAACTCACACACACAAACACACACACAAACATTAGATTGATGTGATCAATAGTGCAGGCAGTCATTGGCAGTGTGTGTCAGACAGCATTACTAAGAACTTATTGACAGATTTTCATTTTCATAATCTGCAGCGTTTTAAAATCGACCTCAGCACAGCATTTATCCTTTCTATTGATTATCTGTCTTAGTGTGTTTCATAAACAGCTCTGTTACAAACGCACACAGGAAATTGAGGACAAAATTTACGGTCGGGGTGAGCTCAAGATTCAATAATACATACATGAAGGAAATATTGTACTGAATTATACTGAATGCATTTTAATACTAAAATAGTATGTACTGAGGTTTTTAACCATAAATATTTCATTACTGTTAAGTAACTAGGATTCTCATTTTATTTACTTCAATATTGAAACAGTATATAAGGTTTTTACTGTAGACAACAGGAATGGGGAGGGGAAATAAAGGAAGGGAGCAGAAAGTAATGATAAAGAAAGAAAGAAAGAAAGGAAGAAGACCAGACAAGGAAGGAAGGAAGGACAGGAGGAAGGGAGGGAGGAAGGAAGGGAGTGGGAAGGATAAAGTAGAAAAAGGAGAAAAAAAAAAGTTGATAAAGGAATACTTTTGGTGACTCACTACAGCTGTGCATTATTGTGCTGAATTACACACACACACACACACACAAACACACACACACAGGCTGCTGCTATGTGTGTCACAATGGTCATAATGGTCTGTAATGTTATTGAATATTTGATCAGTGAACTCAGAGAAATAGGACAGAGGGTGGTTTTATCATTCATATTGGACAAAAGGTGACCTCAAAACCACCAACCTTCCAGAAAGCACAAAGCTTATTTAACTTCATACATTTAAAACCATTTTTAATTTTCATTCAACTTTGTGTTACTCACATATTTCAGATTCTTATTTATGCCAAAACCTCAACTTTAAGTGATTAAATCACATATACATTTTCCGTGTATTTGTATTAAATTTTCTCAAGGTAAAATATTCCATTAAATGCAAGGTAATAATATCACTTTGAAACTACTTGAATAAATTAAGTAACCCTGTGTATGATGTCCCATCTGCTATACCTGTCCAGAGCATAAGATGACAGTAAAGTGTGACAGGTCCTATTCATCAGCCAAGGTAGTGTGCTACTGGCATAGAGGAACCATTTCAAGGGAGTTGGGAGATCACACATGACTGATGACATCTCATGGACTGTATACAGTTGATCTCTGCAGAGCAGGTCATACCAAACAGGAGAAAGACACAAAACAAACAAAGCACACAGTCATGTCAAAATAAAACACCATGCTCTTGCTCCCATTTTGAGCAGACACGAGCAAACAAACAGAAAACAGTCTGTTTATGCGCCTGCATCTAAAAATGCACAAGAACAGCTTGAATGTTTGGAAGTAAAATTTAAACTGGAAATGTTCCTGAAAAATCTGGTGTTTACATGCTTAACCCTTGTTCCTTTGGTGTTAAAAATTGCACTTTTGATAAGATTTTGCCTATTTTTTAAATGAAATGAACACTGTTACATTGTTTTCAACTATTTCAGTTTGTTTACGTCTATTAGTGCTTTCTGAACATATTGAAAAAAAATTTGAAATACCGTCATAATACGGAAAACAGTGATAATTTTGGTCACAATAACCGTGAGCTTAAATTTTCATATCCTGACAACCTTAGTTAAGACTTTAAGCATGTTCAAGATACAAAGTTTGGGTTTAAAGTTTGTAAAGAAATAATAACAATCCTAAAGGTTTTGGGTAAAATTTGAGGTTTTACGCTGAAACCACTTACATTGCAAAGTTCAGTTTTTGTCCCTGGTAATGACCGTCCACTTTTGGAACACGCAGGGCATGTGAACCCTGTCATTAGTTCATTTCAAGGTGTGACTTTGTCACTTGAGTTCCAATAAGGTCCTCGCCGACACTGTTGTGCACTGTAAAACTTTTTGATCTAAAATTACAGTAATTTACTGGTGAAACTGCTGTGTGTAATTTACTGTCATTTTACTGACTTACTGTAAAAAATAAATACAGTAGGTAATTGTAATTTAGTTTACAGTATATTGTTGTATGACTGCAATATTATTGTAAATTACTTCCAGCGGTTTTACAGCTACTATTCTGCCCACTCCAGAAATACAGGACCTTACCTTTATCTAAATGTACAGCAAATCACTGCAGACACAACATGAATAAAACTTCAAAGGTAGTTTCTAATCCAATAACCTAGACAGTACTTTGTGTTGGGCCAGAGTGCACCACACAGTGACCATGATACTCCTCGTCCTTATCCCCTTATCCCTCATCTTATGATTGATATTTTTGTATGCTGTCATAACAGTGCATTTACTGGCCATGTAGGCTCATGACATCAATGTCTTATGCTAACTGTGGCCCGTCCTGACTCATGGTTACAACAACTGTTAAGGTACAGATTACAGAGGCATTCTGGGCATCACCTCCATCTCACTTTACCCCTCCCAGCTGTTTAGCAGAGCTGTGGCTCGCAAACTTCACCCAGGGTGCTGATGTTGACTACAACACAAAAACTATTTCAACCATGAGGGAACGTGGCTCAGCAGCAGACCCCTGACAGTGATCCTCATCTATACAAAGTCAATTACTGTACCGACCGCTCTGCTGTCTGTGTAGACAGAAACCACGGAACCTACACGCTCCGTGGATGAGCACGTGAAACCATTCATCCCACACACAGACCGGCGCGCTCACACTCACTCTGTCAGCTCTGATTAAACACATACGCACGGGGTTGAGATAGAACGCACTCTCACACACACAAGTGAGCGCGCGCGCACACACACACACACACACACACACACACACACACACACACACGGAGGAGGCTGATGACGGACTCACATGGAGGAGATGTTCTGGAACAGGTCCTCGATGCTTGCGCTGCTGTTGGCGGAGCTCCCGGAGCCCTGGAAGGAGAGCAGCGGGAAGATGCTGCTGCTGTCCGATTTATTACAGAAGATCTCCGTGGACGAGCAGGAGCAGGTGGGCGGGCAGTCCAGCAGGGAGCTCAGGTATCCGTGAAAACACGCGCCGCTGAGCACAAATAGAAGCCAAATCCGGCGAGGCCGCCGGGAGAACCCCGCGCCGAGCGGCTCCATCCCGTCACGATCCAGGACACGGATCAGTCCACGACTGTCCCCCGAGCCCACCGACACTCAGATCCACCAGCTCAGAGCGTGCGTGGGAATGTGGACGCTGGTCTCACCTTTTTCCCCCACGGAACAGTCCTTAACACACCTCTTTTTATCAGTGCACGTGACCGTGTGTGTGTCAGATGTGTTGATGATGCCAGCCTCTCTAGCGCTCCTCCAAAGAGTAAAAAAAAATAGACAAGACTACGCAGAAAAAAAGGAGAAATCCAAAGTATTTTCCAGGATGAGCATGCGTTATTTCCTGTCTGCATCATTAAATGTCATCCCTCCATCTCCCCCTCTCTTTTCTCCTCTCCCCTCACCTCTCATCTCCTCTCCTCCTGCGCTTCTGCTGGTACCAAAGAGAGAGAGAGAGAGAGAGAGAGAGAGAGAGAAAGAGGGAGAGAGAGAGAGAGAGAGAGAGAGAGAGGAAAAAGAGCAAAAGAGAATCTATTCTCGAGTTTTAGCGCCACCCCTCGGCCCCGGGGGGAAGTGACACACGTACGCGAACAGACTGGCGTGCACGCGCGCAGCTGCTGGGATAAAATCAGGATAAACCAGTGAGTGAGCTGTGTGTTAAAGAAATCCTTTTCATTTACGGAGAAGGGACAGATCTGTGCCTGCATCCACAGACCAGACTGTACACCCACTGAGTATTTTAGACTCAGTATTTATTGATACTGTGAGTAGATCATTCATTTCATCTTTTTGATATTTTGTAGTTAGCACAGATTCCTACGGAAGCCTATTGCTGCCACGATAAAAAAAAGTGGCATTATGCCAGGTAAAAAAAAAGTGATATTATCTCGTTATTTCGTGATAATTATCTCGTTATTTGGTGATGCTAAATCATTATGTTATGATGTGAGTACTTACATTGCTAAACTATGTTTGAATGTGCAAACTGTCTGGAGAACAGAGAACAGAGAACTGCACATGGATCACTTAGATGATTTACTTTCACTGTTTCACACTACATGGAGAGTTTCTGCAGTTACTCAGCTCTGGGAAGGAAAGAACAAAAAGTTTGCGTACACTCAGAAAATCCACTGGTTTTTGAGCAAAACTCCTGCTCTGACATCACACTCCAGTGGTCTATCTGTCAGTCACTACCGAGCAGCAACCTCCGGTCTGAAAAAATGAGACAACACGGAAGTGCTAAAAAGCTGCTGTTCCTGAAGTGACCGCTTGAGGCTGGCTCCAGAAGCACCGGAAGTACTGTATTAGCAGACGGGAAAAAGGCCATTTTCAGAGCCGAAATCGGCGTATTTAAAGCCTGGTACAAACTCTGTCTCCCGTCTGGATCGCTGATTTTGCTAACGGCTCCCACTGTGAGGGGGGTGAATTTTTCTTTCTAACGCGGCCGTTTGGAAGATATTAGGACTAAGAGCTTACCCAATCAGAGCCACAGCACAGATCACGTGACTGACGGGCGCCCAATAGCTGTAAGTTTGGGCACTTGTCACTCATCCCATTTCCAATATGGCCGCGCCCGTCGTTTAGCCTCAAAACAGAGCTGCAGTAACAGACGGGTGACGTCACGGAGACTACGTCCATGTTTTATACAGTCTATGGTCACTACACACACACTCAGCCCCTCCCTCCTGCTCCACTGAACCCCGCTTTCTGAGATACATTCATTGACTCTTATCAAATTATTTCGTTATACTTGTGTCCTAATAATCATCACGAAATGAAGAGATAATCCAGTATAATGAAGTAATTTGATGATTAGATATCACAAATTATGAGTTTATTGCAATAGTTCATGTTTAAAGAAAAGCAGTTCACATTTTCTCATGTTTGTTCTTTGTATTTTCAATTTCTAAGAGTCCAACTGCAGAATGAAACTTTACTGGCCAAATGTGAGTTTGGGTTTTGATTGGTCATCAGGTCGCTGCACCTTCTCATTGGTTGAATCAAGCCTCATATCACTGCTGCTCCACAGCAAAATATCTAGTTTTTTTTCCAGTGATTTTTTTAAAACCATGAAACTTCCTAAAGGAACACACCACTTAATGTGAAGACATGTAAAAAGCTTTTAAAAAAATGAGTAGATATAATTCAACTGAACTTAATTCCTTACTGAACCCTGCAACCATGAGTGAGAGGGGCAGGCAGTGGAGATGAGAGCCTGCGTGAGAACGTGAATTGAAAAGACAGAGGAAACATAATGTTTTTACTTTTTGACGTATATGATTTTTTTTGTGGCAAACACTAGCTGATTATTACCATTCCTGCAGATGGGCTGTCCATGCGTGAAGAATTGTTGTCTGTGCTGCATGGTGGAAACTGTGAAGTGCAGTCTACAGCCATTCCTAACATATTGAACAATCAGACAATGTGAAGGAAAACACTAGAGATGGGCTTTGCAGTTCTTTTAAGTGAATCGAATCATTAGAATCAGTTCAGTAAAAAGATTCGTTCAAAAGATTCGTTCACTGAATCATTCAGTACATCACCGCAGTTACATCTATCACTCAATACACAGTGAGCTGATACAACGCCGTATATCCAGTTTCCTATGGTACAAACTGCTGACAAAACTCACTTTACTCACAGTTGTGCTCCAGAAACATAACCCAAGTCACCACTGGGTCGACTTATACTGAAATATAACCTAATGAATAAAAACTACTCAATAAAATGCGGAACCAGCTAAAACTAACAACAAACACATGTTGTACAAGAATATTCCTACAATCCCTCGGGAATGGCCGGGATGCTACAACACGTTTACATTGCCAAAGCAGGTGTGACATAAAAAAAATGTACACACAGTTAAACATTTAGTTAAATAAGCTAAACAGATGTGCAAAAAGAGCATGTAGTGCAAAATATAAAATAGGAATAAAATACCAATAAAATAGACGATATCTCTGTACATTAGACACATTACAACATTATAATGATCAACTTTTAAGTATAAAAATATTATCAAAAAGTGTACAGAGTGTTTGATATTTATACGTTATATACATTTTCAGGCCCAGTCAAGGGCTTTGGTCCGTTCTGAGTCTCTCTGTCTCTGTCAGCTCGCGAGTCGTTCACGTACTGGATGTACGTGCCTTCAGTACCTTCAGTACGTTCAGTTCGTTCAGTACGTTCAGTACTTTCAGTTCATTCAGTTTGTGCAGTACAGTCAGTTCGTTCAGTACGTTCAGTTCATTCAGTACGTCAGTACGAATCACTGATTCGGAGCTCCAGCTCAGACCTGTGTCTCTCTTTCTCAGTCCGTCAGTGATTCATTCATGAAATAAACGTTACTTGAAACCATCAGAATTAATTTTTAAAACAGTCAGCTGAGTAATTATGGATATAGAAGCCGTTTGCGAACCGACAGCAGCCATAAAATGCTCATATATATTTTAGCGAAAAGACTACTTCATCAAGTTTGGTGACACGAGAGGGAGATGTACGGGCGGGCTTGAGCAACATAGGACTTCCGACTGACTCTGTCCTGTTTGATGAGTCATTACTATCATTGACATAAATGGGTGCGGGGGGGGGGGCTTGGGCAACTCAAACCGTCAAGAGAGACAGAGACAAGAGAAGGAGAGGGAAGTGCAACTAGAGTTCATCAATGAACGAATCTTTTCAAGTAAGTGATTCGGTTCAGTTCATTCACCCAGAAGAGCCGTTCAGTTGAACGAATCGTTCACGAACGACACATCACTAGAAAACACCCTTGTTACAATTTTTTGTCTACATTTAGCTGCATGTGGTTTTTCTAAATCTGAATTCCAAATTTATTTTGGCTGAATACTTGCAGAGCTGAGTGGGATATTGGCTGACAAAGCAGTTCTTCTTCAAAGAATGCATTTTGCGACGCACGTTTGCGCAGGATATATATAAAGATATATATATATATATATAAAAAGATACATTTACTTGATTCAGTCACTTCATCTCAACACAAGCTTAACAAGTTGAGGTGCACTGTGTGCTCAGATGTAGAATCTACAGTAAACTACTACATTTTGCCTTCGAACATGAAATGTTTGAATACAATGCGCTAAATGCATTTGGATGTACCCAACAAAGGGTCAGTCTCCTTCTTTTTAAGTGTATACATCCTCATTATGGTGTGTTCTGGACTTTGTGAATGAAGGATTTAAAAACAGCTATGGACTTTGACTTAGCCTGGGCCACATCAATTATAGCAATAGTGCTGGTGTTGACCATGGACTGTATACACTCAAAACAAGATGTCTGTGCAACATCGATGTCTATTTTATCAACATTAGTGTAATATCTTAGCCTCTGCTCTATTATTTTATGTTAAGTAGTGATCACTACACCCCTACATGGTGTAATCATTTTTAAAAGTTTTACCACCTCTCATCTAGAATGCATCGGGAGACAGAGATTTTGACCTATACTGCAGCCAGTCACCAGGGGAGCAGTTTTTTTTTTTTTTTTTGGAGACCTCAGTTAGTGCTGACTGTCATGGCGTCCACTGATTTACCATCTATAGTGTTGACTAGATGTTCAGTGAAGAGCATAGTATTCTTGTTCAACTCAAATACTCACATAAAAATAAAGGTCTCATCACGGTGCAGTAAGAGTTAACGGTAACAAACCTTACACTGTAACCGATGACTGTAAATTTGCAAGGTATATATATATATATACACACACAGTTGTGCCCGAAAGTTTACACCCCCCAGCAGAATTTCTGATTTTTTGGCCTTTCTCAGAAAACATGAATGATACAATATACTTTCTATCGCTCATGGTTAGTGGTTAGGTGAAAACATTTATTGAAAAACAAAAAAAAAAATAGTTTACTCTTTTTAAATCATAGTGACAACAAAAACTTCAAAAATTACCCTGTTGAGAAGTTTACACAACTCTGGTGGTTTAGACCATAGACTGTATAATGAGTGGACCTAATGACGTTTGACTCAAAGTGAAGCCTCCAGCAGATGCCCCGCTCCCGGGTCTCTTCAGGCTGCAGTATAGGTCATAAGCCCCGCCTCCCCATGCATTCTGAATATGAGCCGAGAAAACTTTAAAAAATTACTATACCTGGTAGAAACGTTTCTCTCATCCTTAGGTGCCCGAAGGTGGTATGACGATGTAATGTGGCTGCATTGTATTCAGGTGTTTTTTTTACTGAGAAGTTGGTTTTACATTAGTTATTGGACGTTAAAAACCGTGTTATAAGTTTCGTTTTATGTTAGTTGACAGCTGCCATTCGTGAGTAGTTTTTATCGGGGATATAAGAAACTTCGGGAAGGGGAGCCAAAAGGATTCTAAACCTTCTAAAGATGAAGAAATAAATATTTTTATTTCTCTTTTTCACTTGGCTCCACCAGAAATTCTCTACTGCGCAGACTCTGGCTGCACAATGGCGGCTCCTGTGATGGGGTTTTTTGGCTCAAAATCATAGAACGTTGACAGGTGGAGCCACGCTGTCCATTCTATATACAGTCAATTGTTTTGGTCTGATAAATGCACAAAAATTAACACAAATGTGTTTGAATGTCTACTAAAGGTAACCATCCTCACCTGTGATCTATTTGCTTGTAATCAGTGTATGTATAAAAAATGAACAGTGTCATTTTTTAAGTTTCTGTTGTCATTATGATTTAAAAAGAGAAAACAGTTGTTTGTCATTAATGTCTTCACCCAACCTCTTACCATGGGTGACAGAAAGGTTTTTGTGTTACTATTCATATTGAGAAAAGGCCAAAAAATCGGAAAATTCTGCTGGAGCTTTTAGGCACAAATGTAAGTGTAAGTGTTGAGTTCAGCAGTCACAGCTCCTCTGCACTGTGACTGTTGAACCTCACTAGGATCCAGAGTGGGTGACGTTGTCTTTGGTGTGTGTGTACTGCTCTTGAAAAAGCAAGCCAAAGATTCCTTCTTGGCTTTGGGAGGATTTCTATGTCTTGGTTTTCCATTGCTGTGGTGGGATGAACTTTAGACACCTGTTGGCAGTGAATTTATTTCATCGGCATTGATAATAAGAAAGAATTAGATTTATTTAGCACATTTTAAAACACATCAAAATCTGAAGTGTTACATGAAGAGAAAAAGCAATCATACTAAATCATACAACTGGTCAATCTACACCACAAATAATCAACCAAGATTACATAATCACCTCAGAAATCATGTGCTCTTTCACTGCCTGGGCCTCTTCCACACTCAAACATTTGGTTCTGAACCTTGGATTCAGGAATGTTGTGATATTTATCACTGGTGCTTTGGTACTTTTCGTTGAGGTAGCTTCAGATTTGACACAGCTAAAACTCCTGTGTTGAATTAACACTTAGAGTGTTAATTTTGACACCAGAAGAGTTTATTTGGCTCTACACTTTTGAGTGTTGATTTAACACTACATGGAGTTGAAAGTCAACACTGTTAAGTGTCAAACATTAACTCTACGAGGTAACACCATCCAGTGTAAAATAGTAACACCACAATGGGTTTGAAGAACTCTAAGCTGGTGCACATTGTTCTTCCATCAGAAACACTACAGGAGTAAGACAATGATGCTACACCAGTGTCAAATAAAACACATTTTGGTGTCCTTCAATTTTAGCTAAAATTTAAAGTAGGATCTTCTGTTGAACTAATGCTGTGTGACTAGAAATTAAAACATGTCAAAGGCGCTGCTACACACATATTTTGTAGTTATTACCTGGTTGTGTTTGGGGGGAAAAAAGAGAGAAACTGTAGCAAAGAGACCAGACAACGCCTTGGAGTGTAGACATTCAGTTAGTGCTATTGAGCATAGACAAGCATAGTCCACATCTTGGAGCGCAGACAGTTGGTCAACACTTTGCTGCATGGACAGCCAATCCATGAAGACTGGCTGAGTCTTTGCTACACATGGGTGCAAATGTAGAATATGGTTCCATAACAACTGTGTCCTCCTCACTCCTCAGTAACACCAGAATAGAGTTTGTTTAGCTCCACACTTTTGAGTGTTATTTTAACACTTTTAAAAGTGTTGATTATTTAGCACTCCACCAAAGTTATTTTAACACTACATGGAGTTGAAAGTCAACACCAAATAGTGCTGAAGGTCAAAACCAAATAGTGTTGAAAGCAGTGTTAATTTTGTTGATGAAGACTATGACAAAAATTATTCGTCAACAAACCTTTTCACGGACAGAAACTAAATAAAAAGTTGGACATGATGACGAAGACCAGGACGAAATATAACTGACATATCAGTCACGATTAAAAAGGAGACGAAATGTCAGGCAGGGACGAATCGAGAAGAGATCCAATCCAGCTCACCTGGCTTAGCAACATGCTAACGGGTAAGCGGTGCTCGCTGTCCGAGTGGGAAGGGATTGCACATGAACAACGCAAATGTCAGCGCTTGGTCTGGGGCGAAAACTAAGGAGTGACATCTGGGGCCTGTACTACGAAGCTGGATGAACTCATCCAGGATCTCTTTCCGTCCCCTGGATTGACTTAACGAGACATTCGCAGTCCGGATATTCTGTACTACGAAACTAGATAATGATATCAACTCGCTGAGTCAATCCAGGATTTTCAGTCTGGATCAGTGTGCGCTCACATAATAGAGGGGGAGTTTACAGCATCAGACAAATCACAAACACGGAGAAACAGGAGAAACCCACCAGGGCAGCCTGCTTTACTATGGAGGAGTGGATAATTATGCTTCAAAAATAATTATCAAATAAAATATTCTTCATACACATCATCCAGAAAAGAGCAACTGTTACTGCAGCAAAAGTCAGGAGGGAACGCTGCAGAAAATC
Organism: Thalassoma bifasciatum; assembly: GCA_008086565.1. Classification (NCBI taxonomy): domain Eukaryota; kingdom Metazoa; phylum Chordata; class Actinopteri; order Labriformes; family Labridae; genus Thalassoma; species Thalassoma bifasciatum. The sequence continues at coordinate 86,325 of RPOG01001923.1, forward strand.
GTGACTGTGTGAATGTGTAATTTTGAGAAATTAAAAAATATTAAGTCAGTGGACAGTGTACTCTGATCATTAATTTCACTTTATCACAGCGCAGTGATTTGGGGCAGAGCTCTTCCCCAGTCCTCTTCCTTTGTCGTTGTTTTTTTTATTTTATTTTATTTGAAGTTAGGTTATTTTGAGGATCAGCTCCCTGTGTGGGCGTTTTTTATTGGAATATTAATTTCTCACTGTGATGGTGTGACAAGTAGTTGTGTTTCCGCAGTTTTACCACAACCATTATTATAAGCCTCATTATTTCAGATTAACCAGACTGTGATGTGTTACATTTGTAACGTGTCTCAATAAGTCGACAGAAGTAACTGAGTCCAAATCTGTATCTATGGCAAAGTATTCTCTAAAAATTAATTCAAACACATCATCCACGACAAAAGCAACACTGTTGCCACAGTTACGGCGTAATTTTGAGAGATTCTACAATATTATTTAATTGGACAACATAAACAGATAGAACTCTGATCATTACTTTCACTTTATTACGCACAGAGGTTTGGAGCAGAGCTCTTCCTCAGTGCTCATGTGAACCAAAAAAATCCACATCAGGCCAAGTGCCTTGCTCACTGCCTCCAGGATCTCCAGGTCCTGCCATGTAGGCAGAAGCTGTCGTGCTTTACGGTCTGTACTGAAAACCTTTGTCAGAGGTCGCTGTTGCTCCAGGACTCATGCAATCATTAGACCCGCAGCGCGTACTGCAGTCCATCACCATAGCATGGTCTGGGAGGCCTAGCTCTCTCTGTGCCCCTCTCGAAGCCTCTGTTTTTTTAAAGCTGTGGGAAAAGTGTCCCACAGGCTTCCTGCATAAACTGACAGGCTGTTTGATGCACTGTGCTCAATCTTTAATGGCATTTTCTGTGAAAGAAAACAGTGGAAATTAACCCCATTAATTTTTCTTCTGCACTAACTTTTACATCTTATTTTTGGGTTGATCGAAATATGAAGGATTATCTGAAGCAACCAGAAAAGAAGTTAAAATATAGTAGTTCCAAATAATTATTTCTTTGTGTTTACAACTTAACGAAATGTAATACTTAATGTAAATATTAATACTGTCAGCATCGTTGTATCTGGATCCAAAATATTTTCATATTATGGACGTTGCATGTTTTTTTACCTCTAATTCCTCGTCTGCATACTCATCGTGCTCCTGCTCTTCGTCCGTGTTGATCTCACTGCCTTCAGCTAGCTGGAAAATCATGTGACCAAACAGGCTACACGCGCTCACAGACATGCACACGCACACATACACACCATAGACTGTATAAAATATGGACGTAGTCTCCGTGACGTCACCCGTCTGTTACTGCAGCTCTGTTTTGAGGCTAAACGACGGGCTCGGCCATATTGGAAATGGGACAAATGACGAGTGCCCAAACTCACAGCTATTGGGCGCCCGTCAGTCACGTGATCTGAGCTGTGGCTCTGATTGGGCAAGCTCTTGATCCTCATATCTTCCAAACGGCCGAGTTAGAAAAAAATTCACCCCCCTCACAGGGTGTGCCGTTATTGAAATCAGCGATCCAGACGGGAGACAGAGTGTGTACCAGGCATTAAATACGCTAATTTCGGCTCTGAAAACCGCCTTTTTCCTGTCTGCTTGTACAGGACTTCCGGGGCTTCTGGAGCCAGCCTCAAGTGGTCACTCGAGGAACAGCAGCTTTTTAGCACTTCCGTGTTGTCTCATTTTTCAGACCGGAGGTTGCCGCTTGGTACACACACACACTCACACCTCTAATACAAACACATACAGACTTTTGGAGCAGTGATGGGCGTGACAAAATAGACACCAGTAGACAGATTGTAGGATTTAGGGACACATCCGCATATCTATTTAAATCGCAAATCACAGCCTTAAATGCTGTTATGTAATTGCTGTTCTCACATCGCAATTGCAATTGTGTTTTGATTAATTGAGCAGCACTAGTACAAATAAAGAAGTCGTCGGCATTACACACTGTACATGGCGCCAGAGGCACCATTCCAGCCCATTGAGTTATGCTGAAAAGTATCTTGTCATATATAACACATTACAGTAAGCTGAATACTATTATGTCACTGCTAAGGATCACAGCAACATTCAAGAGGATACTATATTAGCATGTTAGAGCTAGCTTTAATTGGGATGATACATTACAGCATTTTACATTGTATTTGCTATAGTTACTCATCTCACGCTGTAAAATGAAATGCTGCTATGCCAGAGTTTTCTCTCTCCATTGATGACATCCCAGTGATGAAACTGTCATGTCTCTTAATGTACCCCTGATCATAATGCATAATGGATGAACCATTGATTCCTAATGTTGAGTTAATGCACTGAGTGTGACCAGACCAAGCCCTGAGGACTCTCTCTTTCTCTCTCGCTCTCTTTCTCTCTCTCACTCACACACACACAAACACACACACACACTCTTCTTTGTGTTTTTCTGTTTCTTATTTGTTGGTCTGTGTATTTGTCATCGTAAATCTCCTGCAGCTGACTTTCACATTGATTCAATACTTACATTTCCATGCTGAGATTTTAATCCGTAGCATCAGCTTTTCCAGAGCTGTGTACAGAGGAATTTTTTCATCTTCATTAATGGGTTAAATCCAGTAACAGTTGACCAAAAAATTAGTTTAAATGCACAAACAGCTGATTTCAGCTAGGATGGGAGGAGGTCAGATGAACAATGACCACAAAGGAAGGAACACTAGATGTGACTTAACAGGTTGAAGTTAATGGGGTATTGGCAGTCCGGGTGGTCTGTACTACGAAGTTTGATATTAACTTGCCGAGTCAATCCAGGATTTTCAGTCTGGATGAGTGCGGGCTCACATTTAATAGATGGAGTTTACAGCATCAGACAAACACAGAGAAACAGGAGGAACCCGGCAGGGCAGCCTGCTTTACTATGGAGGAGCAGTTAATTATGCTTAAAAAATAATTAGCAATAATAATTATCAAATATAATATTCTTCAGACACATCATCCAGAAAAAGAGTGACTGTTACTGCAGCAAAAATCAGGAAGGAATGCTGCAGAAAACTGCAGACTATGTAAATGCGTTTCAGGGGATTACATTATATTAAGTCACCAGACAGTAAGTTTACCATCTGGTGACTTAATATCTGATCATTAATTTCACCTTATCACAGCGCAGTGATTTGGGGAAGAGCTCTTCCCCAGTCCTCTTCCTTTGTTTTTTTATATTTTAAGTTAGGTTATTTTGAGGATCAGCTCCCTGTGTGGGCACTTTTTTATTGGAATATTAATTTCTCACTGTGATGGTGTGACAAGTAGTTGTGTTTCCGCAGTTTTACCACAACCATTATTATAAGCCTCATTATTTCAGATGAACCACACTGTGATGTTACATTTGTAACATGTGACTCAATAAGTCGACAGATGTAACTGAGTCCAAATTAGTATCTTTGGCTGAGTATTCTACAAAAATTAATTCAAACACATCATCCAGGACAAAATTCCCGTTTCTGCAGTTAAGCTGTGTGTGAATTCTTATTAACCTCAATATTTCAGAAGGGCGTAACAGCGGTGCGTCATTGGCAACATACGACTCCAGTAGCTGACGTACATAGCTCATCTTATGAAAATCTGTATCTCATATAGGGTGTCATCGGGACATCAAAAGGATTATATTTATCCTTAAAAACTCTACCTCTTCCTGAGTGAACTGTGCACCACGGGCAGGTCATTTTCTAAGAGAGCTGACTGGTCAGGAGGTGGAGCTTTTGTACTCATTGATCTCTGATCCAGATCTTAACCTGCTCCGGAGCAGGCTAGCTGTTCAGCATGAGTAACCATTGGAGATTTATCACCGGCGTCATAGGACAGATAATCCAGAGTTAAAGTTATCTCGCTAAGAGAAAATCCAGCTTCGTTGTACAGGCCTCTGGATGACCAGGATGACCTGAGAAAAATTGTATACACTCCTCTGGTGTCAAATTGGCTCTAAGTTCACTTCTCAGGCTGCACCAGAAACACTCTCTGGTGTTATCTTTAAGTACAATGCTGGTGTAGAGTTTTTGAAGTGTTCATTTTAGTTTGAAGGACTCCCTGAGAGTCCAACTGCTGATTGAAACTTTACCGGCCACATATGAGTTTAGGTTTTCATTGGCCATCAGGTCGCTGCGCCTTCTCATTGGTTGAATCAAGATAGCAATCATAATGCTACTCCTCCACACAACTCATTTATCGACTTCTAGGACAGCCAATAGTCGCTGTCTTTATTGAGGAAAGTGTTCACTAGCTGTCCTCATCAGTTCAGGAGCGGGTTATCCCGTCTCGAGCACTAACAGCTCAGAGATTCACACTGGACGGCTTGTCACTCACATGCAGCATGGAGCAGCGCCAAGCGGCAACCTCCGGTCTGAAAAAATGAGACAACGCGGAAGTGCTAAAACGCTGCTGTTCCACTAGTGACCGCTTGAGGCTGGCTCCAGAAGCACCGGAAGTCACATACAAATGAACGGGGAAAAAAGGCCGTGTTCAGAGCCGAAATTAGCATATTTAAAGCCTGGTACACACTCTGTCTCCCGTCTGGATCGCTAATATTGCTAACGGCACACACTGTGAGAGGGGTGAATTTTTTTCTAACTCGGCCGTTTGGAAGATATTAGGATCAAGAGCTTGCCCAATCAGAGCCACAGCTCAGATCACGTGACTGACGGGCGCCCAATAGCTGTGAGTTTGGGCACTCGTCACTCGTTCCATTTCCAATATGGCCGCGCCTGTCGTTTAGCCTCAAAACAGAGCTGCAGTAACAGACGGGTGACGTCACGGAGACTACGTCCATCTTTTATACAGTCTATGAGCAGCACATGGATAAATCGGTGTGAAGATGGTGTCTCTGTGTAAGTTTTTGTATGTCAGAGCCAGGTGATGATCAGCCCGTGAGTGTGAAGACCTGATCTGATCAGAACATTCTGATGTGAAGCACTCATCATTTGTCTCCATAGTTTCCTCTGAATGCTCAATGTTAGAGACAAAACAGCTGAATAAAGGAGGCCATCCTTTATTCATGAGTCCGACATGAAAACTGTGGTTACAGTTTTTATCTACACTGGTGCGTCTGCTCAAGATAAGTTTAAAAAAATGTCTCTTATGCCATGTGTTCATGAGACCTGATTTTTATCAGGCATTTTGTTAATTCACACTACTCTGGGGTAGATTAAAAAAAATCTCATAAGCTAAAGTAACGTTGCACACTTGCGTATTTAAAATGAAAACAACAGAGGCTGTATAATGTATCCTGGAGGGCAGCTGTGATCCTAAGATCAAAGGTTAAGTGGTGCTGAGTAGCCATAGAGCTGCCTGGCCAGGCAAGACAAATTTCATTATTTTGTATATTTCAATGCAATTTCATTCCCACATTTGCACAGAGAAAGTGTTTTGGGACAGGTTGGGACTAAAACTGATAAAAGTTACTCAAATGCGAAGTCACAGTAAAAGAGGTATAGATTGGAATCATAAAAAGAAATGTATTGTAACCCTAATACCTGGGGAGAGAATTCATTTTTACACAGCCGCTCCTCAACAGACACACTAACAGTATGTACATATGTTTCTGGGATAAACCAGCTCCCATAGTGAGGACCAAAATACCAAAAAATTACTTAGATATTTATTGTAGGACTTTCATTCGAAATGCAATGCACAACATGTAAAACACAGCATTTTATGTGGGGAGAGCACATGTTACCACCAAGGGGTTACATATATTCAAAGGCAGTATTTAAAAAAAAAAAAAAATCACATTACATGAATACACTAAAAAGCACACAAATCATGAGTCTCAGTGGCTTCCATATTAATAGTCTTTAATACTTTTGTTAACTACAGTGCTGATAAATATCACTTTTCTATGTTCTTGCATACACTGGTCAATTGGGATAACCAGCTGTGAGGATGGTTATGTCTCCTTTGTGTTGTGACGTTTGTAGTCGTGTTGTAGCTTTTGCATTCATGTTGTACATAAGTGTCTTTCCTTTTGCATTTGTGTTGGAGCTGTTGTTTCGTGTTGTGACTTTTGCGAATCATCTGACACCTACCAGCCACCACAACTACAAGTAATAAAAGAATAATCTCAAATTTTAGGGGTGCTGAGATTCAATATCAGGGTTCCTCAGCACCTCCAAAACAGGCTAAAAACCCCTCTGAATGAGAGGCTGCATTTATTTGACCATTTATAAACAGCCTTCTGCGCCGTCTCAAGAAACTTATTTCACTCAGGAACACTCTCGTCATAGACTTGAACCATTTATTGCCAAATGGAAATACAGTTATAGTTGGCCTTACAGCTCTGGCTTCAGAGTACTCCCTGAGTCAGCCAAGCAGCCTGCTTGAGCTTTCCAGGGAGTGCAAAACAGATCCCCCCACTGGGGAACAAGACACACACTTTATATATGAATATTATACATGAATACAGACTTAACAGGAGGAGGCTGGGGTGGAGGAGGTAATTTTGAGACACAGCCGTGTGGTGCATAGCAGTAGCAGGAATACTTGTGAATGTAGACATGTTAAAATACACCGCCTTGTGATCGGCAGCGAGCTGTGATTGGTTAAGTGGAGAGGTGTGATTGGAATGTCAGTCTGTCAGCTGGTATCAGCTGGGTGTATGACTTCCGTGTCCTGCATGAACTAACGCAAGCTTCATCAGTGCCTGTGTTCTTAAATTCTTACTGTTAAAATTACTCCAGCACTTTATTTATGAAATTGCTTGTGTATATTTTAATGCTTGTTTTTTTTTTTTTTTTTTTTTTTTTTTTTTTTTTTTTTTTTTTTTTTTTTTTTTGCCTCTGTTCTGTACTATAACATCTGCTGCTGCCTTTCTTGCCAGGTACACCCTGCGAGAGAGGCCCTGGTCTCAGATGGTCTTTTATCGGAATAAGCAAAAGTTGAATAAATAAAACATTGCTGCTGAGTTTTCTTATTCTTATCTCTTCTATCTGTTAATTGCCAATGTATGCATCAAATAGTCCCAAACTCACACATGGCCTTGGAGATTTCTGGATACACTGTCAGACACATGCACTGGTCTCCTTGAACAGTTAGGCCTGCTGGATACACTGTGCTCTAAGTTGAGCTGAAATGGGCATATTTTATCAATATAGCAACCTCAGAAACTAAAGATACTGAACACAGAGTGGTCTGTTAGAACTGACTCTGCATCACACCAAACATCCATGAGTATTGTGTTTGTCACTTCTTCATGATCGAGCCACATAAACTATTTCAACTTCAGCCATCTGAGTCTCCTGAGTTTTCTTGCTACACTGATCATGCTCCCTGCAGTTCCTTCAACAAAGATAATATCAGTCATTCAAGGCTGAACGGTTATAACAGTGTTATGGTTTTGTTCTGCCCACCCCTGGTTATTTGCTCAGGCCTTATTAGGGTTTGGACCTGGTGATGTTTTCAAGGACACGTTCTTTTTTTTTTTTTTTATTTAAGACAAGAAGCTCACAATACAGAGGTTTTCATTATTATTTCTGTTTGCAAGTCAAAGTTTAAATTTCCATTTATTCTTTGGCATGAGCCTCCACAAAAAGATACCAAAAGAGCCAAACATGATTTTTTGTGTTTCAGATGATGTGACAAAAGCTAGGTACCTTTATCTGAACCATCACACACACACACACACACACACACTCACACTCACACGCACATTAACTCACTAACACACTAACACACAGGCTCAGAAACCACAGAAAAACACAATGCCAAAACATTTTTAATAGCAGTCCATTACTTTGAAAGAGACAGTAAAAGGGAGCTTCCTGTGTGTCCTCTGGGTCTTTGTGGCTTAGGATGGACTAGTGATGGACTGTGGTCTCTAAAAACACACCAGGGTGTGTCCACAAACCTCACACACATGTAAACTCAGCAGCTCAGGAGCATTAAGGGTTTAATGTGCTCCAGCCAGAGAGGAGAGACACAAAGATCTCAGATGATGGTCCAGATAGACTGAATAGACCAGAGATGGCTTTCTGCAGCACTCTGATCAACACACACACACACACACACACAGATACACACACACACACACAGGGAGCAGTGAGCAGGTAATGAAGTCTTTGTGTCAGCCCCCATCTGATGTCAGTGGGGTGTGTGACTGTCAGTGTTCATAGTATACATGTCTACATTAGACAAAGCAGGAGCCCCCCACCCACCCCACCGTGCCTCACTATTTTGTCTGTGCTTTATACAGTAAACATGCCTACCAACATCATTTTTCCTCCAGGTTTTACACAGAAATCTGACCAACAAACCTTGCTACATTTAATATCTCCATGGCTCACGGCAAGGAAGGGAAATGATTCACTCCAAGTTGAAATGAATTAGGAGACATATCTCTTCGTCTTTGGATCTGATTGTGACATCTTTGACAGCAACCTTGATTGGCATGTATCTCAATCAGTCAAAGTGATTAAATCAATGTTGGATTTTGATCAGACTGAAGATTACATCGAATATTTTACGTGCTCACTCTAAATAACATAGAAGAACTGAATTTTCAGTTACTTCCGACAATGCACGACCTATATATATATATATATATATATATAGGTCGTTTTATATATATATATATATATATATATATATATATATATATTTAGCTTCAGCAACTGCACTGGCTTCCCATCACCCATCGCATCACCTATAAGATCCTGCTCCTCACCTTCAAAGCCCTCCACAATCTCGCCCCTCCATACCTCACCGATCTCCTCCTCATCAACAAACCAACACGAACCCTCAGGTCTTCATCCTCCCTCAGCCTCAACATCCCCACAGCCCGCCTAACCACCATGGGGTCCAGGGCCTTCAGTCGCTCTGCCCCACGTCTCTGGAACTCACTCACCCAATATCTGTGACATTGACTCATTAACCTCTTTCAGATCCCACCTCAAAACCCATCTTTTCCGCCAAACTTACTCACCATTACTGTTTTTAAACTCTGTATCTCTTTTGAACTTTTAAATTTATGAATTTTGGAGTGTGTTTTTAAATCTGTTCTGTGCAGTTTCCTTGGGTGACCTGAAAGGTGCCTTTAAATAAAATGAATTATATATATATATACATATATATATATATATATATATATATATATATACAGTCGTGGACGAAAGTATTGGCACCCTTGGAATTTTTCCAGAAAATACACCATTTCTCCTAGAAATTGTTTAAATTATAAATGTTTTTGGTATTAATGTGTTGATTTCCTTGATGTGCATTGGAAAAAAAAAATGGAAGAAAAAAGCCAAAGTGGACACAATTTTACACAAAACACAAAAAATGGGCCTGACAAAATTAATGGCACTGTTTTAGAATTGTGGGTAAATCATTTTATTTCAAACAGGTGATGCTTGTTTAAACTCAGCTGTGGTGAGAAACAGGTGCTAGTGATATAGAAATCACACCTGACACCAGTTAGAATGTATAAAAGTTGACTTGACCTTTGTGTTGTGTGTCTTTGTGTATCACACCAAGAATGGAGAAGAGAAAGAAGAGCTGAGGAGTGTCTGAGGACTTAAGACGAAAAATTGTTGAGAAATATGAACTTCAGAACTCTCCAGCGCTTTGTCGCCGACCATTTCTTGGTGCTTTTTGAATACTTTTTGGGTCATTGCCCCGCTGGAACACCCATGACCTCTGACACAGACCCAGCTTTCTGACACTAGGCCCTACATTACAGCCCAAAAGATTTCAATAATCTCCAGATTTCATAACTCTTTGCACACTGTCAAGGCCCCCAGTGCTAGAGGCAGCAAAACATCACTGAACCTCCACCATGTTTGACCCTAGACACTGTGTTCTTTTCTTTGTGGACATCATTCTGTTTTCTGTAAACAGCAGAATGACTTGCTTTTCAATAAAGCTCTACTTTAGTCTCATCTGTCCACAAAACGTTCCGCCAGAAGGATTGTGGCTTAATCAGGTACATTTTTGAAAACTCCAGTTTTTTTTTTTACATCTCTTAGTCAGCAGTGGGGTTCTCCTTGGCCTCCGCCATAAGCGCTTCTTCTTACTCAGATGATGACGTATAGTCAAATCTGAAACTTCTGCACTCTTGGTCTGTAGGACAGTTTCAATTTGTGTGGAAGTTGGCTGAGGATGTTTATCCACCATTCAAACTATTGAGTAGCCCCTGATGTCCCTTCATCTTCCGTTACCATTGAAACCAAACAGCCCCTAAATGACCCTTGATGTCTCTGATGTTCCACACTGCTGTTTACACCAACCAATCAAAACATTCAGTAACAGACACATGAGGGTTTATCTGCCTCAACCACACACACACAGTCAGGTTTAATCTTACACAACTAAAAACACACACAAAGAAACACACACACACACACAGACAAGCATACAAAAACACACAAACACACATAGATACATATAGACACTTACATATACACATACACACACACACAGATACACACGCATATAGACGTGCACACAAATACAGACACACACATACACACACACACAGACATGCCCACACACAAACACACACACACACACATACAAGCACACATACAGACACACACATGTAGACATGCACACATCACGTGAACAGCACAAATGCCCAGCAGCCCCTGACCCCCCTCAAGATTTCCGTGGAAATTGTCTAGTTATCTTCTACACCTCCATCATCCAGTCTGTCCTGTGCACCTCCATCTCTGATTGGTTTCCCTCTGCCCTCCTCTGAACTCCTCCCCTCTGGCCGGCGTTGCAGAGCTCTGTACAGGACATCTAGACACATGAACAGTTTCTTCCCACAGGTCGTCACACTGATGAAGAGTTAAAAAAAAAAAAATAAAATAAATCTGTCATTCCACCGTCACGTCTCATGCTCACGCACATTCTTGCACATTCTCTCTGTTGCATATTTTCGTTACACTATTTAATTTAAAGGTGTATATATATTTTCTTTCTTCCTTTTGTACAAAGTGTCTATATTTTTAATATTTCTACATATCTAATTTGTAGTTAATTAATATATGGGTTTTCTTTAAAATATATATTTGTTTATTCTTACTTGTTTTTGTACAAAGAGAGCACAGTTAAAACCAAAGTCGAATTCCTTGTATGCTCCTGAAGATACTTGGCAATGAAGGCTATTCTGATTCTGAAAAGCAGAGCCAACTCTAGGTCCTAAGCTCTCTACAGTTCGTGGGCTCACCTTACTTTTAAAGTCTCTCATGAAACAGGGTCCCGAAACCTAAAACTATTTGACAGATGATGAAGGTCAAGGGCTGTAAGTTCCTTCTTGGAGAGGCTTCTGGCTGATCTGATATGCACCATCTGTTCATATATCTGATGGTGTGTGAGTGACCCTTAGGACTCAGTTTTCTGACCTAATCACGCTGATATCAGATGAGGACTATCACTAGGGGCACTCTAAAAAGTGTGGGCCTTAAAATTTATGTGCTCTTGGCTCAGAGAGATGTGAACCAGTGAGTTTCTGGTGCAGTAATATGGTGAACAGTGCATTAGTGTTGGTTTGTAAAATGCGGTGAGACTTAGAGTCTTACATGGTGACTGAGGAATGCTGTGGAGGTGCACTGAAGTCAGAGCTTCAAGAGAGAGAGGCTCTAATGCCACTTAATGGGCCACATGGACCTTTCTTTGTGTGTGTGTGTGTGTCTGTGTGTGTGTGCTGACTCGGGGGCTTTGTGGTGGGAGAGCATTAGTAAACTGAATCATTAGTTGCAAGTTAATGTTGGGAATTCAGACTGATCTGTGGTCTGTCTCCATTAAGGGTGGAGCTGGAGAGGGAAGTTTTACAGTACGTTAGGGAGTGTGTGTGTGTGTGTGTGTGTGTGTGTGTATTGTCGTTGCTGTTGTTGGACTGGGGTGTATATGAAGTCACAGTATGTGTGTGCATCATTTGAACACTTTAACATGCTGTCTTGTAGAAACCAATCAAGTCAGGATAAAATGCTTGTATCGACAACCTGAGGGATAAAGTGACCACAGATAATCACGTTGTCAGGATTGGTTTACGCCTCCCTGTGCACTTTCTTCAAAAAGTTAATTTAAAGGAGACGGAAGCTGCCTTCTCAAATGCTTGAAAACTATCAAGGAAGTGAACACATTAATGGCTGCGAACGGAGAAATTATCCACTAATGTGTGGAGCTCAGCAAAACAATATACCTGTACTTAAAATGAAGTGCAGAGTTGGTATAATGGTCAGAAAATGGTATGGGAAGGACAATTGTCCATCAAAGCAGATGACAAATTTAAATTTGTCATCTTGATGCCTCCGTGACGTTTCCAGCACTCACAGCACTTTTTAAAAAAATGTCAGTAAAAATATGGAAATGCAACATCAAAAAGCAACAATCTTAACATTTTCTTTTACCGTATGAAATACATTCAATCACAGTTATTAGTGAAACAGGAGAATTATTTTTTCTAAGTGTAAAAAAAGTTAAAATAGTAACCAATAAATAGGCATACATGGTAGAATAAAATACTGTAAAAATAAAAATGCCCTAATACCTCGAATTTTCAGTATTATTTGGGCAAAACTGCAGTCATTGGGGTTGCACACATTGGAATTTACAGTATAAATCTGTTGATTGTTATGCAACATGAACCTCAGGTTTTTTCGATAGGGGCAGGATGTTTAAAATACGGTCCACTTGAAAAATAAAAGGAAGAAAGAAAGAAAAACAAACAAAGAAACAAGAATAAAAATAATAAAAACAAATTGGCAACATTGTAAACACTTTATGGAACAACCTGTGAATTATAACAGTTTAAAATTGTTATCATTAACAAAAGAATCACAATTTATCTGATAAAAATCACGGTCCCCCCCTTTTTTTTTTTTTTTTTACTAAATGAGCATGATCATAATGCTTTTCTTACTATTTGTTTCGGTTGCACTTTTAAAAGTATGACAGCCTTTTACTTAATTTAATTATTGAAATATTTTAACATTTAAAAAATATTTAGTACTCTCCAAAAAGTAGTCCTGCCATTTATCTAATTTAATTGGTGAAGCGTTTTTACTCTTAAAATATTGAGTGTAATTTAAAGATCAAGTCAAACAAATATTTAATAATACGCACGAGTAAGTGATTTTTCCAATTAGGTCAGAATGATAGGATTCAATAGATTTATTGAATAACTTGAGTAACTGTAACTGAAATACTTGGTTAACTATATTGAAAACATGTAGTATGCATTGAAAGAAATTGAGTAGACAAACCAAATTCCCTATCATACCTTTTAACCATGAGCGAGGTAGGAACACAGTGGACATGAGACCCTGTTAAACATATTTGTATCACACGGACAACGTGCTGTCTACACTCTGCACTGTAGCCCAGGGCTCCGTTTCACTAAGCAGGATTCATGAAAACTCTAAACTTTGCGTTTCACAAAGCGAGGTAACTCAAACAGAGAAACAGGGGTAACTCAAGCCTGTTTCAGAGAGAGGAAACTCAAGCTCTTGGCCAGTTACTGTAGCAACAGACGTGTGAAACTAACTTTTTGAAACCAGGTTTTCCTCAATGAACCTGGAGTTTCTCTCTGTCTACACCCTCTTTCAACCACACACCATATTTAATTTCCTTATTCTTTCAGTCAGCAGGCAAGTTTTGGCGCATCACGGCTCCGCCGTCAGTTATTTAAGAGACATGTAAGTCCACTTTTTCGACAATCATAGCATGTCCTTTTGACAATGATCCCGTTGATGAAGGTGCAGCATTACTGTGGATGGAAATTTAATATTTGTCAGGAGATCATCAGAGCGGGCATAGATGTTCTGGCATTTCCAGACAATTATCTTTTTAATCGGTACCGTTTCACATCACAGTCCATCATTTACAAACACAACCTGATCTGTCCTTACATTTGCAACATTACCAGCTGTAGTCATGCTCTCACAATCCAGCAGATATTTTGTGTTGTGCTCTGATTTTTTGTTACTGGCAGTTTTCTTAGTAATACCGGAGATGCAAGGTAGCTGCATACTGCATACTTGCAGGAAACGGGGCTTATGTGTAAGTATTCTGTTTTAAAGGGCCCATATTATGCAAAATTCACTTTTGAATGGTTTTCTGGCAGTGTCTACAAACCCCCTTGAAATGAGAAAATTCTCTCCTCTCCCTCTCTTGCCTGCTCCTCTTCTTAGAAAATGCCTGCTCACACAGGTGGATTGGAACTCCTCCCTAACTCCTCCCTCCTCCAGCTCAATTGACTACCTGCCTCTCGGCCTCTAGAGAGGCCAGAGAGGCCTCTCTGGAGGCAGGGAGGGGCGTGGCTTGTGCTGAAAGAGGGACAGCCCACAGAAAGCATGTTCTCAGTAGAGCTGACTGGAGAGAGTTTTTTAGGCTGGCTGAAGTGAAGGAAAAAAATGATTTTTTTAGACAACAAACTTCAAATTGACTATTCTGGGACCTCTGAGACAAAGGCGCATAATATGGTTTAAAGTTAAACCTTTAAAGTTTCTGAAATTTCCAACATCCTCAATAAAATACTCTCATACCAAAACAGCTGACTATGGCCATGTTAAACTGTTTTCAGCTGTATATAAAACATATTTTGAGACCCTGAGGAGGAACTTCCACTGCAGTCGAGCAGATCAAATGAAGGCCAGGAAATCTTCAGCCAGGAATCACTGGAGAAGAAAGAGGCAAATATATTTTGGTTTGATTCATTGTAATGTGTGTTTCATACATAATGTAATTTGAATAGTATTGGTATTCCAATACACTTTTCTGCTACATTTGTAAAAGTACTGATTGAGTAGAATAAACATATTGTGTTTTGACTGATTGTGTTCACAGCTGCTGGCTACACGACAGGCTGTACTTGCTCCAGATGGGGAGAGTTTCTGGAGGGCATCACCATTGACTTGATGTCTGATCAAGAGGATGGAACTGTTGACAGGGAGTCTGGATGGATAGTTCGGCCTCCATCCTTCCATTGAAAGCTTTTTTGTGTGGATATATATATATATATTGAACTTTGAAATGTATTGTTTTTTTATTTTCATTTTGTTAAAAGCAATTCCTGCATATTGTCTTACTTTTAAACAAACCTCTTACTTTTCAAAATGCCTGTTTTTAAAATATTTGTTTCCTTTCCATAATAATATTTAAGAATTATTACTATTGTCATGATTATAATTATTATTACGAGGCGTGGCTGAGGTTCCAGGGTATTATAATTGTCCTGAGGTCAAACAATAGCAACAGATCTGCCAACCAATCATGGGACAGATTTTTTGTTTTCTAATCTTGTTTTATCCAATGATTGACCTGACTAATACCAGTCATGCAGGCCGGACTAATTTTTTCACACCTCTGATATGAGGTATGAAAGTGATCAGTCCCCTTCCCCACACACCTACCACCATCCCACTCCCCAGCCCCAGGAACATGGTCTGTTACGTCAAATTACAGCACAGGGAAACATCCCCTTCGCAGCCTGAGAATTGCCAGGAACATGGGAGGTTTACAGAAACTCAGAGGGACGAAAATCTGACTTTTCATGCAGTGGCTGTTCACACAGAGTTTTCTATCTCAGAGTAGATCAACTCAGAGTTAAGGGTTAGACTCATAGTTTGTTGAACCTGCTTTGTGAAATGGACCCCAGATGCCTGGGCTCCATGGCAAAGTCTTGCTGTCTATGCTGCTCAGTGTAGACGAGCTGTCCACACTCCATGGTGTTGACCAGCAGTGTAGACTTGCCTGCCAGTATTTTACCATAATCACAGTCAGATACTGTAATCTAACCATGTCCATGTACCATGAAACAAATTTTGGATGTGAGGAGGAGGAGGACACGTTAAGAGAGCTAATGATGGAGACAACTGGGAGGAAGGGGAGGAGGAGAAGAAAGAATAGAAAGGATAGGGAGTACAGGAATTAAACAGTGATAGAGGAGAAGAGAGTTTACGAAAAGTAATCCAATGGGGGAAAAACAAAAGGAAGAATAGGAGGGAAGAGGGAGGGGAGGACCAGAACTTGCATGTAAGAGGAGAGAGAAAGAAAGGATAGAAGGAGGGATAAAAATGACGGAGGTAGTGAAAACTAAGATATGAAGTACAAGAAAGATGGAAAGGGCAAAGCGAGAGGCAGGAGAGGATGGATAGGAAGGAACAAAAGGAGGAATAGGGGGGAGAAAATAGATATACACCAAATATATTCAGTGGATAAGATCTGCTGTTGGTGGTCTGGTCCTTAAAAAACTCTGTTAAAGGCTTTTACCGCCAGAGGCCAACGCTGTCTGTGTGTGTGTGTGTGTGTGTGTGTGTGTGTGTTTGATAAAGCATGATAAAGTCATTATTCTCCAAATGCAGCCCTCTGTTCTCATGACTCTCCTACATTTCAGATTAAATAATCTAATAATCTCGTATAAAGATGTTGGTTTTGCTTAAAGTATGAAGGCAGCAAGTCACACACACACTTCTCACACACACACATGCTCCCTTCTTTTAGGTTTTGATATAAACAGCAATGTGTGTTTGGAGGATAATTTCTTTCTTCAATAGTACCTCTCAACAGTATACTTTTTACTGATGGAGAGCTGTTTTATTTAACTTTTAACCCTAGAACACTATTTCTGGGTGGTTTTCACCAGGGGAAGTGTATTCAGGTGATTTCATTGGGTTGCGTTTGTCTGAGTGTCGTGCGTCCCTGAGTACCTTCATGCTGCTTAAAGACGTCTTCATGGGTAGGTGTGTTTCCGTACTCCTGTCCCAGGTTTTAAACAGACTGAGGCTCAGGTGGTTTTCACCTCATGTAAGTGCTTAAGGGGTAAAATATTTTTTAAGCATTATTTATTAATAAAAAAGAATAATCTTTTTAAAATTCTCACTGGACAAGGCTCTTGTGTTCAACGGATGAGTGAACAGAAAAAAAGTTCCTGGCTCAATTTTCTATTTTTCTCTCTGATTTTTCCCAATTTTTAAAGCCTTACTTTTTGGTCTGCTATTGATACTTTTTATTTATTTAATGAGACTTAATATACAGACAAGAAAAAGGAGAGTACCTCACTATATTATGTGTTCTGTATCAAAAATTTGACAAACCCAGATCTGTTGACTTTCCTGCTTGCTTTTGTTCAGCTGAGGATGAAGCCTGGTTTATGCTTTCCGCGTCCATGTGCTCCGCTCCGCCCAACACGGATAAATGACGCAATTTTCACACCCACGCCCCCTCAAGCGGTCCCCTCCACGCGGAAAATGTGCGGGTCACACACCTTTGAAATTTCTAACTCTTGTGCAGAGACACACAGACAACATGGAGTTTCGAGTGTCAAAAGTACAAAAATATAGGCATTTATATGATTCATCACACAGAGATCACCTTGTTAACTATATGATGACTTTTCCTTGTGGCCACACTCTACAGAGAGGAGGAAAAGGCGAAAAATAAATGTTTTAAACCATGTTAACAAAGGCAGACTTCTTCCACTCCAATCAAATGCTCTGATAGACGTGTTCTAGAAATTCATCGCCCCCTGCAGTTTGGGAATGGAAGCAAACAGATGCCGCGCAGACAGAAAAAAAGTATAAAAGCCACACGCGTTCTCCCATGCGGATCTTGGGCGTGTTTTTTTCCATGCGTCTTGTCCGTGCGAAAAGCATAACCCAGCCTTACGCTGCGTACCCACCAAAAGCGTCTAAAGCGAGTTTAGTCGCGCGACAAGTGAAATCGCATCGCTCTAGACGCTTGAGTTTTGACGCTGGTACAAACATGCCAAAATCGCTTGACGCTCGGCGTGTCATCGTTGCCCTTTTCATATCAATTCATCGTGGAACATGGCTCCGATCACCACTATCGCTGCTCTGTACCTGCTGTGGAGAAGTCAGCTGCGGGCTAGGCGCCGTCGTCGGTACTGGGTGCATGCTACCCTACGGAGGCGGTGTGAGCTCGGTGAGTTCCACCGTCTCTTGCAGGAGCTGCGTCTGGACGACGGCAGGTTCCAGCGGTACTTCCTCCAATGGCTCTTTTCAGAGCCACCCAAACATCCTAAAGAGCAAACGTCCTGCAGTATCACTACAAAGCCCCAGAAAGAAAATTAAATGAAAGCATGAATGTCAGCACATCATGTTTTATGTGTTATGTATAGCAGATGTATTACAATTTAGGTTGTAGGCCTGTCACAATCAATAAATCATTTAATGAATGAATGAAAACAAGCTCATTAATTTAGCTAGCCTTGATGTGTTGACAGGTATTTGTGTGATTGTTTTCCTCCTCCTCCTCTCTCTCCCAAACACACTGGATGAGAGAAGAGAATTCACTCTGTGTATTTGTCTTTTAAAATAGAGCCATTTTAAAGCTTAGACATTCCAATCTTGAAAAGTTAAACTTTATTGCTATATATTATCATTATATTAATTTAAGAATAATATAGACAACAATATTATCTGCAAAATTTGTAGAACAATTATCATCCAGCAGAATTTGTCATTGTGACAGGCCTATTAGGTTATAATTAATTTTTAAAAGTGTATAATCTCTTACTTATAAAACACAATAACATAGCTAATTAGTTTCAAAAACATTCTTTTGATTAGATGGCAGTGTGTCTGCCACTTTTTTTATAAACATATTTACCTATATAATATATCTTTAGTCTGATATTTGTCTATAGAGATGTGATAAAAGACAGCAAAAGCAATGCAATTAACATATTTATTATTATAGATACAAAAATGGATTTTATTCACAAAAAAAGTAAATTCTTAAATAAATGAAAATAATTTAAAAAAAAAACAAAAAAACCCAGAAGAGCCTCAGGGACACGTATACAATTCCTCGATAGCCAGCCCGTTCCCTGCATAGATTGGTACCCCACGAGCTAATAAGCTACTCGGCTGGGTCCAGATTAAGCACAACTGTGCCAGCTTCATAAATAATTTTATGAATCTGAAATTTCACATGAGCCTTTACTTGGGGCTCCAATCTCTCCAGGGAAGGAGCGCGGCTATCGAGGAATAGTTGATCCTCAGAGCGGGGAGGCTGTGGTGCAGGAGGATGAGACCGAAGAGCCTGGAGCAGCAACCTCTGGGTCTCCTGGTTGTTTGTGTCCTCATCCTCCCGCACCCTTTTGGTTCTCTTCCTCCCTGTATATCAAAGAAACACAATGCATAAAATCAATGGGTGTGTGTGTGTGTGATGCAAAAACTGCACACCTTATGTAAAAAAAAAAAAAGAGGCCAAAATTTGTTGTGTACATACCACTCCGAGGTGTCACAAGTGAAGGTGGGACAGCAGCAGGGGCAGACGAAGAAGGGCTGGGAGTTGGGGAAGTCGGTGCGGCCAGGGAAGCTGGTGGGGCCAGGGAAGTGGCAGCAGGCTCGTCCTCCTCATCAGGAAATTCTTCTTTTGCATGATGACAAAAATGTATGAATTTTACAAACATAAAAATATACTCAAATCAAACAGTTCAGCCACAGTAATACCAAGTCTCCACAACACTTTTTAAACTGCTGATTAGTTGAGGCTGTGAAAAATTAATACATTTGCTGAGTCTGACAGCAGGCATCCTCCTACATGATGATGTATTTTTTAAACAAACCTCTCTGAGATGAGTCTGCTGTCTCTTCTTCCTCCTCCAACTCCCTACTCTGGGGGGTCCAATCCTCCTCCCCTGCTCTATGTTCCCACTTGTTGCTCGTGGCGCAATAAAGGGGTCGAGGAAAGAAAGGACCCCCAGGTACCTCCACTTCTTTCCTGTCCCTGCTGCTGACCCACTCTTGGGGAGCTTCCTGCACTCTCTCGTGTACATGTCCCTGAGGCTCTTCCATTTAGTCTTACACTTATCAACTGTAAAAACAAAACGCACGTAGATCGATTAATTTTAAAAAGATGCCTTTGTTGAATGAACAAGAGAGGTGACGTTAGTAAAGCTAGCCATGTTAGCATGCTAGTGCAACAGACTGAAAAAAGCGATGCAATACGAGCAAAACAGAGAAAAAACTTACTTGGTTCTCCAAGCTCCTGGCTTATGCTCACCCAGGCCATGTCCTTTATGTGCCTGTTCTTGTACAAAGGACAGGTCACATCATATAGCTCTGGGTGAGCAGCAACGGTGATTATCAGCCCCTCCATTTTCGTAAAGACGGTGGAAAGTATGGGAAAGTCCGCCGAAACCCCAGCATGCTCTGCGTCAGTGACGATCTCCAAGCTGATTGGCTGTCCCGGCGCGACAAAACGCTCGCTCGCTGGAAAAGTTCAATTATTTCAAAATCGCTCGACGCTTGAACGCTTGACGCTCCACGCACCACGCCCCCGATGGAGCATCAACTCGCGGGTTTGGATTGACTTTGTGTGCTATATTGACGTGCGACAAATTTTTATTGCTTTTGGTGGGTACACACCGTTAAGCCTCCATGGTGGTGTTCAGGGCTGCTTCAGGAAACTGGCTCTGGTACTGCTGGAACCTGTGGCACTAATCAGATGCTTTGTGAAAGCAAATCTCTCCCTCGCATGGCCCAAGGTAGTGTCACAAACCTAATAAAAAAAATAAATGCACCAATTTAATGCAATATGGAGATAGATATATGACTCAATACCAAGCAGCAACCTCCGGTCTGAAAAAATGAGACAACGCGGAAGTGCTAAAAAGCTGCTGCTCCTCCAGTGACCGCTTGAGGCTGGCTCCAGAAGCACCGGAAGTACTGTACAAGCAGACGGGAAAAAGGACGTTTTCAGAGCAGAAATCAGCGTATTTAAAGCCTGATACAAACTCTGTCTCCCGTCTGGATCGCTAATTTCGCTAACGGCTCCCACTGTGAGGGGGGTGAATTTTTTTCTAACTCGGCCGTTTGGAAGATATTAGAACTAAGAGCTTACCCAATCAGAGCCACAGCTCAGATCACGTGACTGACGGGCGCTCAATAGCTGTGAGTTGAGGCACTCGTCACTCGTCCCATTTCCAATATGGCCGCGCCCGCCGTTTAGCCTCAAAACAGAGCTGCAGTAACAGACGGGTGACGTCACGGAGACTACGTCCATGTTTTATACAGTCTATGCTCAGTACTCATACATAAACAATTTATTGTATGAATATATGTTCAATAATGGCAACAAAGTACCTCTATAAAAGTAGACTATTGTATTACATAGGACCTACTCCCAGGTGTGTTCCTCACTTTCCCAAAACGAAGCACTACTAGTACTAAAAAAATTGGAAAAAAACATACACCGCACATTTAGCTTCTGTCTCACCTCTGTAGCTATCCTCTGAAGATCACCTGGGCCCAGTGTGTGGCGTTTCTTGGTCAGCTGAGAGTTACTGCCACTGTGTTCTCCACAGAGAGTAGGGAGGGAATCTCTGAATAGAGCCAGAAGAGAAAAATTAAGATCTGGTTTCTAGGTAAAATAACAAGAAATGTTAAGTTGCTCAAACATCATAGAGATTACCACAATATCAGTAACATTAATTCGCACAACATTCAAATCCATTTACCTGATCTTTTGTATGCTGTCTGTGAACGGCTGCATGATTCCCTGGACAAACACTGGGTCGATGGTTCGCTTCTGGAGCTGGCTGTATAGAATATCCACATGAGGCACGATGAGGTGGAACAGTTTGAGGAAGAAGCTGAAACTGTCATCCTCCAGTAGCCTCACAAACTTCTCTCACAGTTGCAGGGTCAAACTCTCCTGAGTCACAGATGGTTTCAACACTGGAGCAGGTCTTCTTTGTGCTCAAAAACAGTGTTCACAGCTCGACTGTGCTCGCTCTTGGGAGCCTGTGGGCCACCACTCTATCAAGCACACTGGCTCTCCTTGGAGATCTGGAAAAAAAGCCAGAGAATCCAGCCAGATGTGGGAAGAAGTTCCTCACTTTCAGGATATGAGAAGTGACCTGTTGCATGATGAGGTTCAGTTGGTGAGCGTAGCAGTGGACATAGTGTGCATTCAAATAGACATCCGGACCTTCGTCTGCACACCACCTGTGGTCCCTGTCATGACACTTGCACTATCATATGCTTGAGAAATGAGCTTACTTTTCTGGTCATCAGGGAGAATGGAGCTCAACCTATCCAGAAGTGCTGTGGCAATGGAATCAGCTGTGGCTGGTTTTTCTGTGGCTCATAACTTTTTTTTTTTTTAACATTCTTTTTATTTAGAAATGTTGACAGATACAAGTACCATAAGCATGTACAATCACAACATCTC
The DNA here is from genome assembly GCA_008086565.1 of Thalassoma bifasciatum. NCBI lineage: Eukaryota > Metazoa > Chordata > Actinopteri > Labriformes > Labridae > Thalassoma > Thalassoma bifasciatum. Next base: position 108,544 of record RPOG01001923.1, read on the forward strand.
CCTTTTTTTTTTTTATACACACACACAAACAAGATTAACAACCCCTTCCACCCCACCCTCCCACCCACAAGGGACACACTCCCAAACCAAGAAACAGGGAGTACCAGATACCTGCTAATAGAACACAACACAAAATTCATGAAGGTGAGAAAAAAAAGAAAGAAAAAACCCCCCCACAGATTAACAAGATATAAAGTATAAAATAAATACATATTGTTAAATTGGACAGATGTAATGTGGCCTGCACGGAGAAAGAAAAAGTGCACAGGAGTGACTGTTACGTTATATTAGGTAGGACTTTGAGACCATCTAGATATTTCAACACTGGGCCCCAAGTTAAGAAAAATTTATCTCTAGAGCCCCTGAGTGAGTATTTTATCTTTTTCAACTGTATAAACTGCATGAGGTCACTCATCCACACAGAGACAAAACCACCCAAAAACCTAAAGGTTACGTCTTCATAAGAAGAGGCACGTTCGTTTCAACATTTTCGTTAATATAAAAGTACAGGAGAACACTAACATATTACAGAAGACAAATATTATGGTTTATACCGACGACGACGTAACCCGACATTTAGTTATTGAAGTGCCTTTGAAAGTGTTTCAAATATAACAGACCAAAAGGGAGCTAAAACAGGACATGACCAAAACATGTGGGTTAAGTTGGCAGGGGTATTATGACATCTGTCACAGTTTGCAGTAACATTAGGATATATTTTAGACAATCTTGCCTTAGAGAAGTGGGCACGATGTACAACCTTGAACTGTATTACGCCCAGCCTGGCACAGGAGGAGCTATCATTTACTCTTTGTAGGGCCCTAATCCACATGTCCTCCTCTATGTCCTCCCCCAGCTCCTCCGCCCAATCCTCTCTGATTTTTACGAGGCTTTTGTTTTTGAGAGAGGTTATACAGTCAGCAATCCTTGAGATTAGTCGTTTTGTGTTAGAGGGGAGTTCTAATATGTCATCTAAACCTGGAATTGAGGGTAAACCCGGGAAGTTGGGGTCATTATGCTGGAGGACGTGGCAGACTTGGAAATAGCAGTTAGGCTGGATCGTGGAAGGTCAAATTTGTGCACTAATTCACCAAAAGATCGCTTATCTGGCAAATACATGTATAGAAATTTAACTATTTACGGAGCAGAAACGGTTTCTCTTTTAAGACTTAGTTTAGATCGACCCTCCTTTTTTACTAACAATGTATATCCCGACTACACTTCTTTTGACAATTTGGACTTCGAGACACTGAGTTGGACCCATATTTTGATTGTGTTTATGACAACTGGATTATCAGTAAAATTAGAAATAGACATGGGAAGACTGGACGTGACCAGGGCATTAAGGGATGTTGAGTTACAGGATGTGGCTTCGAGGCGACACCAGTCTGTACCAGGAGCATGGAGCCAATAAAGGATTTTTTGAACATTTGAGGCCCAGTAGTAGTGGAGGAGATTTGGGAGAGCTAAGCCACCCTGCAATTTGGGCCTCTGTAGTAGATCTAACCGTAGTCTAGGTCTCCTGCCATTCCACATAAATGAAACAAAAGCCCTATCAATTGATTTGAAGAAGGATTTTGGGAGATAGAGTGGAATACATTGAAACAGATATAAAAATTTGGGAAGTACACTCATTTTAATACAGTTCACTTTTCCCGCTAAGGACAAATTGAGTGTTTTCCACTTTTTCAATTCTAATTTAACTTTCTTAAGTAAAGGATTATAGTTTTCCTGATAAAGGTTCTGCATGTCTCTTGTAATATTAATGCCCAGGTATCTAAATCCATTTCTGGACTTGTGGAACGGCAAGGTGCCATCTTGTATTTGCAGAGCCAGGTCATTAACAGGGTAGCATTCACTTTTAGTAAAGTTCAATTTATATCCTGAAAACGTGCCGAATCCCTCCGGCACATGAACAATATGAGGTACACTCGAGATAGGGTCTGATACATATATTAATAAATCATCCGCATATAGAGATAATTTATGCTCCTCACCCGCTCTATAAGTTCCACTTATTAATGGGGATGATTTAAGTGCAATGGATAGGGGCTCTATGGCCAAAGCGAACAGAAGTGGACTGATAGGGCAGCCCTGACGTGTCCCTCTTGACAGATGGAAGTATCGTAACTGTTTCCCATTTGTTATAACAGAAGCTTTGGGTGAGGAGTATAAGAGATTTATCCACGAGATAAAATGTGGCTCATAACTTTAAACACGTTACCTCCAGCCCTCACTACCCTGAGTCTAGCTTGAGAGAACAGTTCAGACAGTGAAAAGGATTCTGCGGCAGGACGACCCATTTCTGGCTGTCATGAGATACAGAGCCATGCCCCTACAAGCTACAGATGTCAGCCCCGCACAGCTTATGTTGGGACGTCACATCAAGACAACTGTCCCCACACTCAACAAAGTCCTTGCTTCAAAGTGGCCTGACTTCACAAAGGTGCGTAAAACTGATGCCAAGGCAAAGGAGAACTACAGACGCACTCACAACAGGCGTCATGGCGTCAGAGCACTTCCACCTCTCAGTCAGGGGGAGAGTGTAGTGGTGAAACTTGATGGAGAGTCAAAATGGGGGACCGCAGGGACAGTCCAACAGCTGCTCACAGCACCGAGGTCCTACCTGATCCAGACGGACCGTGGAACACTACAGAGGAACAGGCATCATCTACGTCCGTCTTTCCCTCCTGTGCAACAACCAGACGAGACAGAGAGCACACAGGCGAGTGAGCACCCATCATCACCTCTGTGTTCACCTCCAGAGTCACCTGTCAGAGAGACTGTTTCAGCACAGACTTGGGGACATCTTCATGATCAGGCTCGGGTGTCTTCCAGAGGAAGAGTCATCCGCCCTCCTGAAAGATTCAAAGAGTTTGTATTTACTTAATACATAGTTTGCCAGACGGGGCAGAGTAATCTCCGGCAGGTATGGAGGTGAATGTGCAGTCTACCCCACAACCTCAGGGAAATAGGAAAATATGAAAGAATGACATATGTGTTTATGTGCACTGTTAATGTATTTTTATTGTTGAGCCATGGTACTTATCTGCCTTGTTCAGGAAAAAAAACTGATAGGTGCAGCATCATTGCTGTTGTCTTTTTAAAGTTACTGAGTGCTCTTTTAATTCACGGTGTATGTTTATCACACTTAAAGTTTAATTGCTGTTCTATCCTGTGGCTACTTGCCTCCATTGTTTAGTTATTTTAAGAAAAAAAAACAGTCATTGCGAGATTTTGGTTCAAGTTTATTATTGTTCATGGGACTTCATGACCGCAGATGTCAGGGCGACAAGCCTGTTAGTCTTGTAATGAAAAGAAGAAATGGAAGTGAGACAAAAATAAATTGAGTGAGAAATTTACTGAAAACAACAAAGTCAAATAGTCCGTTCATCAGCTGATAAAAATTGAAGACCACAGCTAAAAGAAACCTGAGAAACCCCTAAATTAGGACTAAAAGTTTGAATAAAGGACTCAGTAATCAGGAACACCACTGTTCTTGATATCACTTCAAAAGCTTGTTTGTTCGTGCTTGATGTGAGTTTCCAGGAGGTTAGAGGGAACGTTGCTCCAAGTGGTGAAGATGGCTTCATGTTTGGCATCCACTGTCTGGAACTGACATCCATTTTTGTAAACTTCCCTCTCCATCCATCCCATAATGTTCTCACTGTGATTTGGATCACAGAGCAGGACCCTCAGTCGTCATGAAGGATGCCCCCCGCAACATTTCCACAAAGCCAGCAGCCATTTGACGCCCCTGCACAACCGTCAGCTCCATTGTTCCATTGAAGGAAAAAGCAGATCATGATTTCCCTACAACCTGAACCACTCAACTTAACATTCCTGACATCATCCAAGCACTGCATTCTTTCCAAATAGCCATCTGCTTTGATACCAGCCAGCCTTAAGACCTTGCCACCACATTACAAGTATCCTCAGGCAAGACACAAATGCAAGTACTGATGGTCTTGTACAAAAGTGTTCTGTGCCATCAATCAATCAATCAATCAATCAATCAATCTTTATTTATATAGCGCCAAATCATAACAAACGTTATCTCAAGACACTTTAACAAAACATTAGCAGGTTGATCCCTGTTAATGTTAGAGTATTTAGTTATTTTATTAACAGAGACCCAACATCAAGACAGGATAAGGAATCTTATCTCATCTTGATCCACCATGAGTGAAGCACTTTGCAGCAGCTTTTAGCAAGTTGCAGTGGCAAGGAAAAACTTCCCTTTAACGGGCAGAAACCTCAGACAGAACCAGACTCATGTTAGACAGCCATCTGCCTCGACTGTGTTGGGGTGAGAGAGAGAGAGAGAGAAAGAGAGAGAGAGAGAGAGAGAGAAGAAAAATTGGAGAACTGTTCAAGCCACAGCAGCAGGAGTCAGGTCGTCCCACATCAGCTGGTAGATCCACAGCAACAATCCAGATGAACCTACAAACAAGCTCAGAGACTCCCAGAGGATCATGGTTAATAACTATAAGAGTGCATTAAGATAGAAGCTAGACACATAGATAGAGGAGAAAGGGAAACAGAAGCCTAGTGTGTCAGTTTCCCCCCGACAGTCTAAACCTATAGCAGCATAACTAAGAGCTGGTTCAGGCCTGATCCAGCTCTAACTATAAGCTTTATCAAAAAGGAAAGTTTTAAGTCTACTACTAAAAATCGAGAGGGTGTCCGCCCCCCGGACCTCAATTGGTAAGTTGTTCCAGAGAAGAGGAGCTTGATAACTAAAGGCTCGACCTCCCATACTACTTTTAGGGACCACAGGCACAGTCAGCAGGCCTGCACGCCGAGAGCGCAGTTATCTAGACGGATAATATGGAACTATAAGCTGTCTAAGATAGGACGGCCCAATGTTATTTAGGGCTTTATAGGTCAGGAGGAGAATTTTAAATTCTATTCTAGATTTTACAGGTAACCAGTGTAGAGAGGCCAATACTGGAGAAATGTGTTCCCTCCTCCTGCCATCACTTTATGGATATGGTGTACAGCAGTAAAAGTGCTCTGAGTGGTCCAGTTAAGTGTGATATAAGTGTTCACAATGCCAGTGTTAGAAGGAACCTTGAGCTCAGGTGTGTCTCTACCCAGAGTTGATGAAATAAACAGTAACCATGTCATTGTTTGAGAATATTTACCTCAGTGGAGGAAAGCTTACCCAGCAGGCAACTATAAAGGTCAATGGCACCCTCTGGTGGACCTTCAAATTGTCATCAAATGAATAGTGTTACAAAATAACACTGTGAAGAAAAAAAAGATTTCCTGTTACACCCTCTTTCTTTCATTCATTCATTCATGAGTCAACACTCTGCTCAGCGTCTCGTGAGTCAGCCTTTTCAGTCCAAAGTAACTTTTGGATAACTGAAAATCATATTTTCATTTTCCCTTTGCCCAAAATGCCACCCAATGAGCCCCAAGGAGAGGACATGGAGGAGATGAAACTGTCTCTTAACTTCATGTCAGAAGAGATCGCAAAAGTGGTGAAGCAACCGACAAGACTGCTTAGATTAATGGAGGTAGAGGAGGAAGTGTGTGAGTTAAAGAAACTTATACAGGAAAAGGACAAAAAAATGTGTCTGTTGGAGAGACGAGTGGATAAGCTGGAACAATATATGTGAATGGATAATGTGACTGTGAGTGGGCTCAACACCTGACACCGCTCCTACACAAAAGATGCAGCCGGAGCCAGTGACAGAGGCAGCAAGGACGACACGCCGGGGGAAATATTCTCTCTGGAGCAACAGGTTCTCTAGTTCTTCGCTTCAAAGAATATTAACGTTGACAGCAGCACAATCTCAATCATTCCTTCGTCTAAATCAGAGACAACAAAAGTACCCCGATTCTTTACTTGGGTGGAAGTAAAAAATGCCTATGGTAAACATGAAAGTACTGATCCACATATCTAACCAAGTAAAAGTAAAATGCACAGGCCCTGAAATGTACTCAAAAGTATATGAAGAGTAAAAAGTATTTCTATTGTATGCTTCACTGCAAAGCTAGAAAGTGTTTCATCAATGTTGTATAAAAATTGACTTAGGAACACTAGATGGACCTGGATTCTAAACTGTAGTGTCAAAAATCCTGCTCATAGACCTAATCTGTATCTGTTTTCTGAGGTTTGACGACGAGTTTTTGAATGCAAACACTTCGTGGACTTGAGGTTTGCATAAGACGCAACACGTTCACCAGGAATTACCTTGGAGTCGACAAATTCATACATTGCTTTTAGATACTGTCATGGACGCTCAAGTGGCTGGTCCTCTAACTGTGTCACAGCATTCTCTTCTTCTTCATAGTCCTCTCCACTGTCCATTTTGTATTCGTTTTCTGCAGGTGCTCTGACTATTTTCATTTACAGGCAGTCGTGTCATGCATGTCTTTCAAAATTTTAGGGGTACCCGGAAACCATTGACAGTTTACGTCATAGAGCTAAATAAAGTGAAAATAATAAAAATAATAAGGATTGTATATATACAGATGTAACAAGCTTTTTGGGAAAATGTAAGTAGTAGAAAGTACCAATATATGTATTAAAATTTTAGGGAGTAAAAAAACCTGAAAAGTTGTTAGGAAAATAAGTACTTCTAAAAGTAAAGTACCTTAAAATTTTATTTAAGTACAGTAACAAAGTATTTGTACTTTGTTACATATAGTCATGGACGAAAGTATTGGCACCCAAGGAATTTATCCAGAAAATACACAATTTCTCCTAGAAATTGTTGCAATTGCAAATGTTTTTGGTATGAATGTGTTTATTTCCTTGATGTGCTTCGGCAAAAACAAAAATTAATTAAGAAAAAAGCCAAGATGGACACAATTTTACACAAAACACAAAAATTGGGCCAGACAAAATTGTTGGCACCTGTTGGGGAAATCATGTTCAAACAGCTCTGGAAAAAATTACGAGACCACTGCAAATTTTCAGAAACCAGCATCTCTACATATATGACAGTCATTCTATTGCAGTGTCTGTTGAATTCCAACACAAGCACATCTGTTTCTACCTGTTTCTCCCTAATAGAGTACTGAAGAGGTGATCACCTGAAAAAAAAATCTTATTCGACGAGAAAATGTATAAAAACCATTGCTGTGGTCATCACTCTTCTCTGTGAAAGACTGGTGGAGAACAAGCCAAGACGCATGAGAGATGTTATTACAAATAAAGGTTATTCTACCGAATACTGATTTCTGAATACTTCCAAAGTTAAAACATTAGTCATGTGTTGTTTAAAATTGAATATGAACTTGTTTTTTTGGATTATTTGAAGTCTGAAAACAGTGGACTTTTTGGGGGGGGTATTTTGCCCATTTTTCATTTTCTGCAAATAAATGCTCGAAATGACAATATTTGGAATTTGGGAGTAATGTTGTCAGTGGTTTATGTTATAAAGCAAAAATTTTAATTTTACTCAAACAAATACCTATAAATTGAAAAATCAGAGAAACTCAAAATTGGTGGTCTCTTAATTTTTTCCAGAGCTGTAGTTATCATTTGCTTATACAACCATTTTGTTTACTCTATAATTTCTCTACACACAACATTTTCTCTTGCCAGCACTTTCTCACTCACATGCACACAGCTGGTTTCTTACACTGACACACACACACGCGCGCACACACACATACTGTTAGAAGATATAGCTTATGTGCTTGTGCTTTGCTAAAAATATTAACAAAATGTGCTCATTGAAGTACTGTATTGGTGAACATGTTTCAGAAGGTTTAACAATATGTCATTTGCCAAAGAAGGTCTCATGGTATGTGTGACACACAGCAAATCTACCAGTGCTGAATTAACACAGAGAGTGTTCATTTCCACATCAGAAAGGTGTTCATGTGTCCACTCTGTTGAGTGTTGACTGAACACATGTAAAGTTATTTATTTGTAGAGTTATTGTTTTGAAGGTGACAACAGTCAAACTTTGTAAAGTCAGGTTGTAGTTCAGTGAACAGACTATCTGTTTAGTGTTCCTCAGCTCCAAACAAAAGTTTGGCTTCAAGACTTCAGCTGTAGCTCTAAAGCTGGTTCATGAATCTGGCATGGCGCCCTGACCTCATGGAACTGTGAGGTCAGCAGTTTCTTCAGAGTTCAGGTGTGTATCTCCACACGCAGCTGTGGGTCAGACCATAGTTCTCCTCCCTCACACTCTCAGGCAGCTCAAACTGAGCCAGTGGCATCAGGAGGCGGCGTATACTGTTCTCCTCAAACTGAGCTCTCCCTGGATCTCCAATCAAGACGTCGGTGCCGTGGGACCGGATGCAGCGATCCAACCAGCCGTGCAGGCTGGTGGAGAGGGATTCGTCGTAAAACATGTCACCAAGCAGGATCAGGTCGAAGGCGGCCGGCTGTGAACTGATCATGTTATCGCTGAGACACACAGGAGGCTGCAGGCTGTTCAGCTCGCTGTTCATCTGCGTTGCTATGGCTGCAACTGGAGCACAAAAGGAGAACAAAAAGAGAGCACACAGAGGAGAACAATAAACAAGAGTCCTCTGAAGATTTGGAACAGTAACACAGCAACTCTGTAACAACTGTAACAGGAAACGGTTTAACTCAGTGAAGGTGAGGCACAAAGGAATCAGAGTGGATTTATACCAGAGTCGATGTCATTAGCAACCACATGAGCTGCACCGCTCAGAGCTGCAGCGATGGCAGAGGCTCCACAGCCGCTGCCCAGGTCCAGAACTTTACGACCGCGACACACAGCGGGGTTATCCAGGAGATACCTGCACACACAGCAGAGTCACAGCCAGAGACACCTCATCAAACCTCTGAAGAAAGGAGCACATAAATGTCCACAAGCTCAGCAACAACAGTTGATGTCTTCTTTGAAACTTGTAAAACTAATCTAATTCCCATTGTTCATCCCATATTGCAGTTGCATTTTATTGTGCGATTATTTCAAGGTTCCTCATTTTATGTATTGTTGAGATCATTTGAGGTATTGAAGCTAATGAGATTTTTTTCTGTTCTCGTTTTGAATGAGAAAAA
>RPOG01001924.1:0-89962 GCA_008086565.1 Thalassoma bifasciatum
CAGGAAGCAGCTCCTTCGTTTTCCTCCGCGTGCAGCAGCACCAGGCTGTTGTTTACCTCCGTTGTCATGACGACCCACATTGAGCCGCTGTATTACTTTAATGAAATCTTTTTAAAGCTTTTTTTTTTTCCTTTAAAGACCACGGTGGCACATATGTTAGTACAAAATGATGTTTGTGTGGCGTTATAGATGAACATGCCCGCACTTCTGCGCAGCACTTTAGCGCAGCTGTGTTATAAGATCCACGCCCACCGTGAGTCTGTAGTCGGGCTAGAGGAAAAGAACCAAACCCAGTAGAGACGAGGAGAGTAGAGCTGGAACTGTAGAGTGGAAAAGCGCCATAAGAGGTAAAAGTGCTGCCACACAGCCATGATCACGATGATGATGATGATGATGATGATGATGATGATGAAGCAGACCCCGCTCTAAGCACTGCTCAAAGCCTTGCTGGCTCTTTCCTCAGGTACATTTTATGTGTGTCATGTGTTCACGTCTTCTGGGGTAAAGCACATTTTAAAACTCAGCCTCGCTGGCTCTAAGCTGGTTTAGGAACGGAGGAAAAATCTGGGAGATTTGATAACAAGCGTCTCTGAGGCAAAAAGCTCAAAGGGGGAAATGGTGGTCGTCCCTAGAGTCATTTTATCTTCAATTCTTAAAGTTATTAACCCAACCGTAAAAATCCAACTGGTCCTCCAAAAGTGCCGTATTGTTCTGAATATAAGACTGTTTTTCCTGGGGACTTTTTATTCTCCTTACAGAGTATTCTCATCTCTCTTTGTGTGTTTCCACCTGTTAAAAAGAGATATTATTCAGAAATACCGTCTGTGTGCATCGGGGCAGAACTCTGCTGTGAGCATCAGAACCATGTAGAGACAGAAATGACATCCTATAAAGCAAAAAAGATAAAATAAAGCTATTAACTCTAGTGAATAAAAAAAACCCTGGAATCCAAACAAGTTGCTCTGAAATATTAGAGAATTGATCAAAAATTTAGTGGTAAAAATATTTTTTTCTCAGTAGATATTACACTTTTTAAAGTTAAAACACAACACACGTAACAACTTTATTCCCAAAGTTACAGTTATTGTAGTATTTAATTAAGTTTTTCAGTAATAACAGAATATTTTTATGAAGTGTTTCAGTAATTTAAGCACTTTGTGTATTTTATCATGAAGTAGTTTAGTAATAATAGTATTTTTTCGTATTTTGTTATTACATATTTTGGTATTTTAGTAATTTGTTTGGTATTTTAGTACTTTGGTTATAGTTTTATTTTAGTCTTCTTAGTATTTTATCAGTAAGTATCTTAGGTATTTTAGTAATTGTACTTTTTGTATTTCATTATTTTAATTTTAGCAATTTTAGTATTTTATGATTAAATATTTCAGTGATTTTAGTATTTTATTCAGTATTTTAAGCGTTAGTTTGAATTATTTCAGTAGTTTTAATTTCATCATTAAGAATTTCATTATTTTATTATTAAGTTTTTTATCACTCGCAGTATTTCAAGGATTCAAGGAGTTTTATTGTCATTCAACACATGTTAAACAAATAAGAATAAACAAATTTATACAAATATACGAATAAAAGAAGAACACAATCAACTAGCCTTTATAATAAATAGAATAATAATAATACTCTATGCAATAATGCAGTCATTGCAGTTCATTATTTAGTTTATTTAGTATTCTAGTATCTTTGTTTACAGGTGTTTACATAGTTTGATAATAAAAATTTTGACAATGATAATGATGTTGATAAAGTTAGTCATACTGCACCTTTCAAAACGAATGTCAAAAAAATGCTTTGACAGTTAAAATCATGACAGAGAATCGAGGAGAAGACACAAAATAATTAACAGAGGGAACATGAATAAGTGTAATAAAGTTTAGATAGCATAATGATAATAATAATAATACATTTTATTTATAGAGCGCTTTTCTGAATACTCAAAGACGCTTCACAGACATTAAAAACATCAAATAAAACAAAAATAATAACTTATAACAATGAGAACAAGACAAAACAAAACCATGGGATACATTTAAAAGCAGTTAGACATTAAAAACACTTTTAAAAAGATGCGTTTTGAGGAGGGTTTTGAATGTGGATGGTTTGGACAGGCTCGGATGTGTTGTGGTAAGGTGTTCCAGAGGGTGGGGGGCAGCCACAGAGAAGGCTCTGTCCCCCCAGGTTCGGTGAAAAAACATGAGAGCATGAGAAAATAAAATAAAATGACAACATCACATCGGTTTGATGAGAGAAATAAAATCATATGTCTTGAAAAAGGGTTTGTCTTATATCCAGATCAGTACGGTTCTTTTGAGATTCCATGTTTTGAGGGGGAGACGACCTCTGGCGAAGGTTTTTGGGGGGAGGGAGGGGGGGTAATTCTGGTTGAGAGACGCCAGCAGACTCGGGGTCGGGGGGGACGGGGACGAGCGGTTGGGAGAGAGTGGTGAGAGGAGATCCCTGTAAGCACCTCGCCCTGAGTGAAGGGATGAGGGGGGTGGGGGTGACACACTGATGCCCCTCTGGTAATAAAGCCCTCTAAACCCCACAGCCACACTCCCAACCCCACCCTCCCTTCTCTATGTGCCTCAATCTTCCTGCTTAACCAATTGGTGTTTCTTTTTTACAGCGATTTGATCCTGCCCATGTTGTGCTGATGGTAAACTTAGTGGTAAATGTTATTTTATCCCCCAATTGAATTGTTTATTTTTTATTTTGTTTTTGTTTTGTTTTGATTTCTCCCATTTTTTTTGTTTTCCTCTCATCAGAGCACCAATGCTATATAGGCTTTCAATTCTCTCTGTATTAGTCCTCATTCTGCTGCTTGTATATTATCATGCATATGTATTACTCTTAGAACATTGTCATTTTGTTTGTTTTCAGTTTTTTTAAACCTTGTGATTCACACCCTGTGATTTAGACGCACATTGTTTTTGTCTGGTCCCTTTCTTTTCCACTGGAATGGGTAATGTGGAAGTATTGTCACTGTGTTCAGAGATTGGTGATAGTTTGGGATGATTGTTCATTAATCTTTAATTCTGGGCCTGGTTTGTGACGACCACTGCAGTGTCTGGCACGAACGCACCAACGCTACTCTGGTTTCACTTCTTCTAATACACACACTCACACACACACACTCGCTGTAGAGAGTCTCGTGATCCGGATATAACACAATCACTCTCCCTGGGTGGAATAAGCTCTCACGTAATCAGTGTAAGGTTTCCAGTTTGAAGCTGCCAGACGCTGCAGTGGTTTGGAAAAGCTCACGCAGGCCGTTATGTTACGATGCCCATGCGTCTATGATTTCAGAATTAATATGTCATTGGGCTGTGATGACTAAAACCACACACATATTTACGTCAGGTGGAGTTCTTACCTTGCTCTGTTCAGAAAGGTAAGAACGAAGTGTGAGGATTAAAGTGAAAATATAGGGATGGGTATCGAAAAACGGTTAAATTTACATTATTATTCTCAACAATTCCCTTATCAAGTCTTTACANATACACACACTCACACACACACACTCGCTGTAGAGAGTCTCGTGATCCGGATATAACACAATCACTCTCCCTGGGTGGAATAAGCTCTCACGTAATCAGTGTAAGGTTTCCAGTTTGAAGCTGCCAGACGCTGCAGTGGTTTGGAAAAGCTCACGCAGGCCGTTATGTTACGATGCCCATGCGTCTATGATTTCAGAATTAATATGTCATTGGGCTGTGATGACTAAAACCACACACATATTTACGTCAGGTGGAGTTCTTACCTTGCTCTGTTCAGAAAGGTAAGAACGAAGTGTGAGGATTAAAGTGAAAATATAGGGATGGGTATCGAAAAACGGTTAAATTTACATTATTATTCTCAACAATTCCCTTATCAAGTCTTTACATCAGAGCTTTCCAAACTTTTACAACTCAAAAATGCCTTGTAAGGTCAACAAAAGTGAAAAAATACCATATTAACCCAAATGTAGGATTATAAGACTACTTCCAATATCGACTTTGTTTAAAGAAACTATTATTTTTATTGAAATTCTGAGAAAATCATTGACATAATAATTAGGGACTTCTCTCATTAAAAAAAAAGTCACTTAGATCTGTGTTTCTACCATTCACTTAGCATTTTGAAAGTGTTGATACCAGTAATTTATTTGGAAAAAGACAGAAAACACAACGGTGCTTTAAAACAGCTGGACATTTTTTGATGCATTATTGACGTTTCACTCCGTAAATCCATATTTTTTGGTCAAAACAACCATCAGCATGTGTCTATGGTAAGACCCTGATTATAAGACTACTTCCAAAATCGACTTTGTTTTAAGAAACTATTTATTTATTGAAATTCTGAGAAAATCATTGACATAATAATTAGGGACTTCTTTCATTTTGGGCTATAAATAAAATCTCTAAGATCTGAATTTCAAATGCTCAGCGCTTTCCAACCTTTTACAACTCAGGCCCCGATTTAAAGTCTTGTAAATGTTATAAAACCCAAACTAGAATAACTGGTCAATAATGAGACAAAAGTGAAAAAATACTATATTAACCCAAATGTAGGACGACTCTGATTATAAGACTACCTCCATAAATTGAATTTGTTTAAAGAAACTATTTTGTCAAATCATTGGCATAATAATTAGGGACTTCTCTCATTTTTAGGTATAAATAAAATCTCTTAAGTTCTGTATTTTAAATTCAGTTCCCAACTGAAGCATCCACTTAGCAATTTAAACATTTTTATACTGGTAATTTATTAACCATAAGAATTAAATCCATCCGGAAAAAGACAGAAAATACCACAGTGCTTTAAAACAGCTGGACATTTTTTGGCTTTTCACTCCGTAACTCCATAACTCAACAGGAAGTGCAGACTCATGGCTGATTTAAGTACAACTACGGCAAGCTCAAGGTCCCAAAAAACTCAAAATGATTAGTAGGTGGTCTACTACAATCAATACAACACAACACAATACATAAACGTCACCTGATATGAGATTTTAACTTATTTATTTACATCCAGAGAAATCTTTTTTTATTTACTGACACTGCAAAAACTGAAATCCAAGCAAGCGTTAAACTTATTTTTCAGTTCCAGTTTATTTCAGACAAAGAAAACAGTAAAAAAAAACCAAAAAAAAAACAGACAATTCAAGGGTACACAATACTACAATTCTTTTAAAGTACGAAATAAAGCATCCAATATTTCCAAAACGGAGCAGGGAGAAGCAACAGCTTTTCGTGTCCTACCCCCACTTTCTAAAAATTGTCCAGCAATACTCAATAAGAGCCCAGAAAATCGTATTTCAAGATTATAAGACGCAAAAATGACGTCTGAATTGCTTGTAACAAGCCAAAAAAATGTGCTTGACAGTGTCTTAATACAAGTAACTTTTTTTCTGACCTCATTGGCAGATTTTATTTACTCGTTACAAGAAATTCAGACGTCATTTTTGTCTTTAGAAAACGTATCAGGGTCAATGACAAAAAGAGGGTCTAAAAACGTATTTTTAAAAAGTTCTTTGAAAATGGATAAAAACATATTTCTGAGAGAAGAATTATGTTTTCTAACAGATTTCAGTAGTTGACCAACATTTCAAAGTTTTTAGGTTCATTATTTTTTAGTATTTTTAATTTGAGCACCCAAAAATGTCAGGTGGCGCAACCAAATATATGAAAATATATTTATATGTTCCTGTTATTTTTTCTGTGTGAAATTATTGGCAAGTATCTCTCAAGTGTCTGTAGTGACTCATACATTTTCATTTTGTGTGTTTCATTTCTTTTATTTGTGAATAAGATAAATAATTTGATGTTAAAATAACATTTCACATTATTACATTGGTTGTTCCACCTGACATGGAAATTGTTCCAGTCACCAATGAAGTGAAAAAACCTTTTTTATCAGTATTTCAGAGAAATCTACAAACTTTTCCACTTGGTCACAAATGTCATTTGGGCTCCTCTGGCTGATGCAGTTTCCTGTTTCCTGTTTTATTCTCTTCACTTTAAAATAAAAGTCTAATGTTACGGTTGCACCACCCTGACATTTGACAAGGTGAAAATTACGGGACAAAAGTTTTTTACATTTCTCAACAGCTTTAAAATTCTTTTTATTTGCAAAGAATGTTTTATTTAAAAAGGTTCAAGCATAAAATAATGCCACTGTATTTTTAATTTCCATTTACAATAACTGACATTCAATTTTTAGAGTTTAATTACTGTGGATACTTGTCAGGACGGTTGCACCACCTGACATTTTGGGGGTTTGAGGAACCAAAACACAAAAAAACATGTTATATTTTAATAGTTTAAAGATGTGTTCAAATAACACAGGTTTCATAGAATAAAGAAATACATGTGATGAAATACTCAATTCATGATGGAAGGAAATATTGCACTTTTTGTTCACAGAAAACTCACAGGAAGAGTTGATAAGGGAATTGATAAGTGCTTTAGTATCAATAAAATCTTATCAATACCCATCCTCAGAGATAAGTCCCCAGGATTATTAATATTATTAGTTTTTCTCTCCATTAGAGAAAAACTTAAACGTTGTCATTTCTTTAGCTCATTGTTTGAAGCTATTCCATGTGCCCAATGGTATAAGCAGCAAATTGATTCATGAAAACCACGATGATGAAACCATGTGGGAGGGAAAAAAAAAAACTGAAACCAAACTGAATTGATAATCACTATCAGTAAGATCGATCCTTGTATCTGGCTGGCAACAGGAGCAGCAGATTAGTCCAAATTCTCTTTATGCCTCTGTGTTGAGATTCCCCTGTCTATCTATCTATCTGTCTGTCTGTCCCCCCCCTTCCTTCTCCTCCTCCCCCCATACCCATGTTTTACCAGGTAAGTATCCCCATCCCTTGCACTGTCACCATGGCGATACCTGGCCTGTGACGTCACTCTGCTGTAGTTCAGTGCTTGTGTCCTTTTTTTAATTTGTACTCTGTCTCTCTGCTTTGTTTGGCTGATTATGAGTGGATTAAGCAATTCTGTGTCAATCTCCAAAGTAGTTTTGATTTTTTTTTTTCTTTTTTTTTAAATATTTTCTTTTTTTATATATCTTTAATGTTTCATTCTGTTTTATTTTTTCTTTTTGGTTGTCTTTGGTTTGTTTTATTTTCTACAGTTAATTTCCTTCTGAACTAGCTCTTTTCACAGCTTACGTAACGAATGTGAAGTAGACAGGAAAGCAAATACTCAAAGCTGGATGAGTCGTCTGGACCATTGACTGCATATAGAGTGGACATTTATTTATTATTATTTATTTATTTCTTCTTCTTCAGAAGGTTTAGTCTCCTTTTGGCTCTTTCCTGAAGTTTCTTATATCCCCGATAAAAACTACTCAGGAACGGCAGCTGTCAACTATCGTAAAACGAAACTTATATCATGGTTTTTAACGTCCAATAACTAATGAGAAACTAACTTCTCAGAAAAAAAAGCACCCGAACACCATGCAGCCAGATGACATCATCATACCACCTTAGAGTAAAGATGAGAGAAACGTTTCTACCAGGTATCGTAATTTTTTAAAGTTTTCCCGGCTCATATCTGGAATACATGGGGAGGCGGGGCTTATGACCTATACTGCAGCCAGACACCAGGGGGCGGGGCTTATGACCTATACTGCAGCCAGACACCAGGGGGCGGGGCTTATGACCTATACTGCAGCCAGACACCAGGGGGCGGGGCNAAAACTACTCAGGAACGGCAGCTGTCAACTATCGTAAAACGAAACTTATATCATGGTTTTTAACGTCCAATAACTAATGAGAAACTAACTTCTCAGAAAAAAAAGCACCCGAACACCATGCAGCCAGATGACATCATCATACCACCTTAGAGTAAAGATGAGAGAAACGTTTCTACCAGGTATCGTAATTTTTTAAAGTTTTCCCGGCTCATATCTGGAATACATGGGGAGGCGGGGCTTATGACCTATACTGCAGCCAGACACCAGGGGGCGGGGCTTATGACCTATACTGCAGCCAGACACCAGGGGGCGGGGCTTATGACGAACGTCGTTACGTCCACTCATTATACAGTCGATGGTCAGGACAGCTACGGGGGCTCGCGAGGGTCAGAAAGAGGTGATGCAACTCTTTCTTTTACACAGTCTCTCTTTGATAAACCCTGGAATTAAATGACTGCAACAAAGCTCAAAAAACAAAGAGGCTGAATAACCCCGTCACCTTTTACTCCAGAAACCTCAATCTCAGCTGATTCGACTTGTTGGAGTGTAAAAAAGCAGCCGGGCTCAAACAGCAGGAAGGACAGGTAGACAGGTGATGCCTGGTGGCTGCTGTAAGCTGTGAGAATAGCTGGTGTTTGGTTCACTGTAGCTTTCTGGTCTCTTTGCACTTCAAGGCAAAATTCTCTAACCCCAGCACCCTATGCTCTAAAAGCAGGCTGTCTCCGAGCTGGCCCCCCGTCCAGGGCGCAAACACTCACCAGGCCTCTCTCTGTCTCTATTCCCTCAGGACGCACCGACCCTGTGCCCATCATCCTCAAATATGATGTCATGGGGATGGGACGCATGGAGATGGAGGTGAGGCCCCTCAAAGTCTGAGTCTGTGTTTCTGTGACAAAGGGCGAAAATATGAACGCTGGAAATAGATAACATCCAAACGTGTCCTGCTGCAACATTCTAATGTTAGACAGTGAAATATTTCTTTAACCAGAAATGTGTCAGAATATCAGATACATATGTTTTCTGTTCTACACCAGAGTTACTCAACCAAAGAGACAAACTGTTAAAAACTACTTTGACAGAGAAACTGTACAAGTGGAGAAAAGAGGCAAAAACAGCAAGAAATAGAAATAAAAATAAGTTTGAGGTAGAATACGTGGTCAAAAAGCAGCAAAAAGGATAAAAAATTAGGAGATAGTTGGAAAATTGTCAGAAGAAAATATAAGAATGGTTCAAAAGTGTCAAAACAAGCAACAAAAATTAGAAAGAAAATTGAGTGTAGACTTGGAAAATAATCAAAGGGTAACAACGATGATCCAAAGTGGCAAAAAAAGAGTGTAAAGTTAATAAAATACCATTATCAATAGGTAAAAAATGGGGGAGAACTTAGCAATTTGTTAAAAAGTAGCAAGAAGTGGTCCAAAAGTGACAAAAGATATCAAGAAGTAGCAACAAAAAATAAGTTTAAAATCAGGAGAAACATGGCAAACAGTCAAACGACAGCATAAAAAAAATCCAAAAGTGACATAAAATAGTAGAAAGTGGCAAAACAAACTACAAAAATTGGAAAGAAAATCCATTGTTGACTTGGAAAATAATCAAAGGGTAACAACGATGATCCAAAGTGGCAAAAAAAGAGAGTAAAGTTAATAAAGTGGACAAATAGTAACAACAATTTGCAAGAAAACTGTGAGAGAACTCAGCAAATTGTCAAAAAGAAGCAAGAAGTCATCCAAAAGTGACAAAGAATATCAAGAAGTAGCTACAAAAAATAAGTTTAAGATAGTAAAAATGGTCAAAAAGCAGTAAAAATGGTTGGAAATAAGAAGAAACATGGCAAACAGTCAAACGACAGCGTAAAAAGTTCCAAAAGTGACATAAAAAATTGGAAAGTGGCAAAACAAGTGACAAAAATTGGAAAGAAAATTCAGAGGAGACTTGGAAAATAATCAGAGGGTAACAAAGATGGTCCAAAGTGGCACAAAAAGAACAGAAAGTGACTTAAATGGGCAAATAGTAACAACAATTGGCAAGAAAACTTAGAAACAAGTTGTAAAATTGTCAGAAAGTAGCAAGAAGTCGTCCAAAAGGGATAAGAATATTGAAAAGTGGAAAAAACCCAGCAAGAATTAGCTACAAAAACTAGGTTTAAGATCCAAAAAATGGTCAAGATGCAGCAAAAAAGGGTAAAAAATTAGGAGATACTTGGAAAATTGTCAGAAGAAAACATAAGAAAAGTTCAAAAGTTAGAAAAACAGTGGAAAGTGGCAAAACAAGTGACAAAAATTTGAAAGAATATTCAGAGGAGACTTGGAAAATAATCAAAGGGTAACAAAGATGGTCCAAAGTGGCACAAAAAAAGAGTGTAAAGTTAATAAAATGGACAAATAGTTACAACAATTGCCAAGAAAACTGGGAGTGAACTCAGCAAATTCTCAAAAAGTAGCAAGAAGACGTCCAAAAGTGACAAAAAATAAGTTTAAGACAGTAAAAATGGTCAGAGTAAAGCAGTTAGAATGGTTGAAAATCAGGAGAAACATGGCAAACAGTCAAACAACATAAAAAGTTCCAAAAGTGACATAAAAAAGTGGAAAGTAGCAAAACAAACTTCCAAAATTGGAAAGAAAATCCATTGTTGACTTGGAAAATAATCAAAGGTCAACAAAGATGGAAAAAAAAAAAGAGTGCAAAGTAACTGAAATGGACAAATAGCAAAAACAACACGTAAGAAAACAGGTAGAGGACTTGGATAATTATCAGAAAGTTGCAAAAATATTTAAAATTGACAAAAAAAAGCAAGAAGTAGATGCGAAAAATAAGTTTAAGGTGGAAAAAAAATGTTGAAAAGCATCAAAAATGGTTGAAAACTGGGGTTTCCACTTGATATTTGAATTTTTTCATTCTAATTTAAACATGATGCACAAATGATTGAAGGAGAAAATTCACATGAGTATAACGATCATTGCAAAAGGGCAGAGTGATTTGTCCAGGTTATAGTTTTTTTATTTGAAGTTGGTTTAACATAAGGTATGGGACCTAAATATTATAATACAGAGAAATAATTGCACTCAGATTATTTTTGCGGGTTGTTCAGAGTTTTAGGTGAGCTAACTCGACCTTTTCTGGTGTTGGTTTAAGCAGCGTGGGCCTGTTGAGCAGAGAAAAGTCTCTTAATCTATCAGTCTGGCTCCACCAGCTGGCAGTCTGACACAGAGCTGAAGCTGCCAGAAATAAAAACAACAACAAAAAAAACAGAACTGGAGTAAATGAAAAGTGGCCAAAAGCAAATTAGTTGGTGCAGAAAGAAAAACAGTGTGAGCTCGTTCCTCAGCGTGAAGCTCTGAGTGATCTCTGCAAACGTCCCTGTGATTTTTAAAAAACTCAAATCATTAAAGAGGGAATGTGAAAGTTTGATTGTTTGATTAAAGTTTTTGTTTTTGCTTCCAGCTGGATTACGCTGAAGATGCCACAGAGAAGAGGAGAGTGCTGGAGGTGGAGAAGGAGGACACGGAGGAGCTGCGGCAGAAATATAAGGTCAGATCATGTTTCTGTGACAAACACTGATTTATGATTTTCCACTCTACAGTTCCAGCTCTACTCTACTCGTCTCTACACGGTTTGGTTATCTTTTCCTCTAGCCCGACTACAGACTCTACTCTACTACGTATTGGGACTTTTAATTCATAGTTTTGACTTTTTTATTCAAAACATTTGACATTGTATCACAAAATTTAACTTTTTATCTCAGTTTTGACTTTTCAACTCAGTTTTGATATTTTATAACACAATTTCTACTTTGTATCTCATAGTTTTGGTACAATATGGTCAAATTTTGATCTTTATCTCATAATTTTGGTGTTTTAATCTTATAGGTTTGACATTGAAACAATCAAATTTTTTATCTTTTATCTCATATTTGACTTTTTTTCCACAAAATTTGACTTTATCTCATAATTTTGACATTTACATAGTAGAATTTTGACTTTTTAACTCATAGTGTTGCCTTTTTATGTCATAATTTTGACTTTTTGTTTGCAAAATTTCCACTTTTGGCGCTTTTCCACTCTACAGTTCCAGCTCTACTCTACTCGTCTCTACTGGGTTTGGTTCTTTTCCTCTAGCCCGACTACAGACTCACGGTGGGCGTGGATCTTATAACACAGCTGCGCTAAAGTGCTGCGCTAAAGTGCGTGCATGTTCATCTATAACGCCACACAAACATCATTTTGTACTAACATATGTGCCACCGTGGTCTTTAAAGGAAAAAAAAAAGCTTTAAAAAGATTTCATTAAAGTAATACAGCGGCTCAATGTGGGTCGTCATGACAACGGAGGTAAACAACAGCCTGGTGCTGCTGCACGCGNGGTTTTCCTTTTTGGTTCCCTGTGGATTAATGGACTGATTGGTGCTTAAAGACTCTCGTGGCAGACAGATCGCTCCTGCACCGACCAACTTTGATTTAATTTAAAAGACTCTTTAAAGCCAACTATCTTTGCTGTTAACTTCTTTTTGGTTTAAAAAGGACTTTTAACTTCTTTAGGAATCATGAAGGAGCATTTTAGGGCTGTATTTTGTCTTCATTCAGTCTGGTTCTGTGCCGTCAGGTTTAAATGTCATTAAAAACCCGTCGCTGACTTATTCCTTTGCCTCTTGGAAGTGATTTGTTCAGAGTCAGAAGCTGCAGAGACGACATTCTCTGACCAATGAGTGACCGGCAGTCCGTCCACGTCACCTTTTAGTATCAGCTTTACTCGCTAATGGAAACACAACACAAACCGAGTAGAGGAGAGTAGAGTAGGGCTGAGACGAGTCAGTGGAAAAGGGCGATTAGTTCCACTTTATCTTTCAAACTTAGAAACCTAACATATTTCTGTGTTTCTTCCTGGACTTTAGGACCAGATGGAAAAGGAAAAAGCCATCGCGAAGGCTCTTGAAGACCTGAGAGCAAACTTCTACTGTGAGCTCTGTGACAAACAATACACCAAACACCAGGAGTTCGACAACCACATCAACTCCTACGACCACGCGCACAAACAGGTACCAAAGCTTTTTACCGTGTCACCTGGAAACATGATGCATGATGGGAAAATCCTGATGTTTTTGTTTTTGTTTCTGTGCAGAGGCTGAAGGAGCTCAAACAAAGAGAGTTTGCACGAAACGTGTCGTCTCGCTCCAGGAAAGATGGAAAGAAGCAGGAGAAGATGCTGCGACGCCTCCATGAACTCGCTGAGCAGAGGAAGCAACAGGACCGGTACGAATCTGCTCCCCCGGCGCCACCTGCTGGACACTTTTATAGCCACAAAAACAACCTGTTCTGTCAAACAAAGAGCAGATCAGAAATATAAAATAGATCTTTAAATGTCACAGCTCAATCTTGGGTTTAAATATTTGTTTTGTTTTAAGCATAAACAGCCGACAAGTCTGAGATATTTTTCATCTCTGAACATTTTACATTCTAATGAAAGACAAACAGCCGTGCTACTTCTTAAAATTTTTGTCACTTTTCAATCTTTTGTGTCACTTCTCCAACTTCTTTCCCATTTTTCCTGCCTATTGTTGTTGCTTTTTGCACATTTTAGTCACTTTTCACTCTTTATTTGGCCACTTAAGTCCATCTTTTGTTCCTCTCTGACTATTTTCCAACTCTCCTCTTTTGTTTTATTTCCAGTTTTGTTGCTCCTTTCGCTTTTTGACTAGTTTTTCCACCTTAAACTTATCTCCCTGGAACTATTTTGCTGTTATTTTGTCACTGTTGCATCCTTTTTTGCTACATTCTGACAATTTCCCAAGTTTTCTTCCTATCATCACCCATTTTACTGCTTTTTTTTTAACTGTTTTCCACCTCAAACTTTTGTTTTTGCTACCTCTTGCTGTTTTTTTTTTCACTTTTCACTTTTTTTGGGTCACTTTTTGCTCCTTTCTGACAATTTTTCCCAGTTTTTTCTTTAGTCTTCTTGCCATTTTAGTCACTTTTCACCCTTTTTTTGTTGGGCCACTCTAGTCCATCTTTGTTACTCTCTGACTTTTTTCCAACTTCACTCTTTTATTTTCTTTCTAATTTTGCTGCTTGTTTTCTAACAGTTTGTCTCTTTGGTTGAATGAAAGTGGTTTAGAACAGAAAACATAAACTGAAAAAACTTTTCTGACATATTTAAGCTTAAAGAGTATAATGTTTGAATTAGGTCTGAACGATTTATGACTGACCCAGGATCTGTTATATCAGCTGTTTCACTCTTTTTTTCTTTGGGATTGTTGTTGATTTTATTTTATTTTACTTGACACAATTAAGGATATATATATATATATATATATTTTTTTTTTTATTTCCAAACTCTTTTTTTTATTTAATTTTTTGGTAAAGATACAGCTACATCTTGTAAAAATAGGCATTATATAAAATCGATACACATAGTGTTAGATACATAAATAAATAATAGTCAAAGTACCAAATAAAACAAAACAAAAGCAGTAATAGTAGTAATAATAATGATAATTAATAATTATAATAACAATAATAGCAAGAATAATAGAAATAACAATAGACTTATATTAATAACAGTAATGATAATAATAAGAATAATAGAAGTATTAATAATAATAATAATAATAGTGCCAGTAATATGGAAATAGGAAAAAAAAAGAAAAAGGATATATCTGCCAAATTTACCATGAAAAAAGGTTAAGAGTACAATTAAGGATATTTTGAGCTACATCATTTTTAAAAGTTAAGAGTCACAGATAGCTCTTTATGTTCTTCAGTTTTTAAAACTAAAAATACAATTTAAAAAGTCAAGTTCAGAAAAAGCAGAAATCGGTGTTCGGTTTTGAGAAGAGTCAAAATTCATTCACCTATCGAAAAATCTTTTTTTATTTCTCATAATTCTGACTTGAATCTTAGAGTTTTGACTTTTTGTATCAAAATTTCAACTTTTTATTTCAAAACGTAGACTTTTGATCTTAGACTTTGGTCGTCTTAAATGAGAAAGTTTGGACTTTTTTTCCACATAATCTTAAACTTAAGAAGTTTCATCTTAAAATCAAGAATTTTGTCTTTATTTCTCAAAATTTTCACTTATCATTTTAAAATATTGACCTTTTATCTCAAAGTTTGAAACAATTCTTACCTTCAGTTTTTATTTTCATCCTCACATTAGAGTAAAAGCTTTTGATGTTTCAATGGTTTGATGTAATTTTCTGTCAAGTTTGTAAATGTTTTTGTAAATTGTGAAAATTTTACTAAAGTTTGATTTAAAGAAAATCATGAATCCAATTGAAATCGTTGTATCTGCCAGAAAAATCACAATTAGATATTTTTCTGAAACTGTTCAGCCCTTGTCTGAATAAAATAGTTAGAAATATTGAGATTTAATCTATTTTGTGGTGAATTGTTGAGCTTTAAATTTGTTCCAGGATAAAAACTGATTCGTTAAAAATCATCTGCAGATTTTTTTTTTTATTTCTGATGAGCTGCTTCTTTTTTCATGTCTGATAACTTCCCTGCTTTTGTGTTTCAGCACTCCAGGAAGCGGACCCATGTTCAAGACGACCACGGTCGCCGTAGACGGAGAAAAAGCCGAAGACGGTGACATCATGACCCCAGAAAACCCCGCTCTCACGGACGGCGTCCTGGAAGGATCACAAGCCGACAGAAGCGAACAATCCTCCCCGAAACCCGCCCCCACCCTCAGCTTCTCTCTGGGCAAGAACAGCGCCTCCTCGCCCACCTCCAGCTCCGCCTCCAAAGTCAGCGTCTCCTTCTCCTTCGCTAAAAAAGCCCCCGTGAAGCTGGAGACGGCGGCGGCGGTGTTCGCCGATCACGGCGAGGAGGCGGTGGAAGAAGAGGAAGGACAAGAGGGAGAGAAGGAGGAGACGGGCGGATGTGACACAGACAGTCCTAAAGCAGGAGGAGGAGGAGGTGAAGGAGGAGGAGGAGGAGGAGGAGGGGAGGTGAGCGGCGTGGCGGTGACAGAGGAGGCGCCGCAGGTGGACGACGGCGCGTCGCTCGCCTCCACGCTCAACAAACTGAAGATGATGATGAAGAAAGAGGAAGGATACGCCGGGCAGGAGCCGCAGTACTACCACTACATCCCGCCCGCTCACTGCCGCGTCAAACCGCACTTTCAGTTCCTGCTCTTCATGAAGGCGACCGACCAGTGTCCCAGCAAAGAGGAGGAGGAGGAGGAGGACGGCGTGATGGCGGCGGCGGCGGTGGAGAAAAAAGACGAAGACGTTTCCGAGCAGATGGAGACGATTGTTCCAGAGTGTAAAACTGAAAAAGAACAAGAAAACGTCGCTTCAACGCCGGAGCCTGACGCCGCCTCGTCCCCGAAAGTGAAGACGGAAGATTTGTCGCTTTCGTGCGCGGGAGAAACGGCGCCGACGCAACCCGATTCTCCGGCGGAGAAAGCGGAGAAAGCGGAAAGCTCGCAGGAAGTCGAGGATTCGACGTCAGGTCCGAAAATCCCCACGGGTCCGTTCTTTCCCGTTCTGAGCAAAGACGAGAGCACGACGCTGCAGTGGCCGTCCGAGCTCCTGGAGTTCACGAAAGCTTCGCCGTCGCTGAGTTACAGCTGCAACCCGCTTTACTTCGACTTCAAGCTGTCGCGCAACAAAGGAGCCAGAGGCGGGAAAACGGCCAAGTCGCCAAAGCAGAACGAAGAGTCCGAAGACAAGATCCAAGAGCCCGCCGTCTCGACGAGCGACGCCGAAACCACGAAAGCGGGAAGCAGCGCCGACAAAGAGAGAGCGGAGAAATCGGAAGGCGACGAGCAAAAAGCTGCGACGGGAAGTTCCAAAAAGAAGAAGAAGAAGAAGAAGCACAAGAAGTCGGGGAAACATTCGAAACGCAAAGAGAAAGGAGCGAAAGAGGAAGGAGGCGGAGAGAGCGAAGCGACGCAGGAGAAACCGAAGAAGAAGAAGAAACACAAACGGAAGAAGAGCAAGAACAAGGCGCCGGATCAGGACGAGGCGGCGAGCGAGGAGAAGACCAAACCCAAGACGGAGGAGAAGGCGCTCGTCGCTGCGCCGGGAGTAGAAAATCCAGGCGTCGAATCGGGGAAGAGGAAACGAGCGGCGAAGGAAGCGCCGAGCAAGTCAGGCGCCGAAGAGGGCGGAGCCAGTAAAGGCGCAGAGAAGCCGAATTCATCAGAGGAGCACGGCGGCGCCAAGAGGCAGAAAACCGAGTCCAGCACGCCGCAGAGCGCTTCCTGCTCCACGTCGGCGCAGAAGAGTCCGGGTCCCGCTCGAC
Organism: Thalassoma bifasciatum; assembly: GCA_008086565.1. Taxonomy (NCBI): domain Eukaryota; kingdom Metazoa; phylum Chordata; class Actinopteri; order Labriformes; family Labridae; genus Thalassoma; species Thalassoma bifasciatum. The sequence goes on from RPOG01001924.1 coordinate 16,956, forward strand.
CGCCGAGCAGCGAGAGCGAGGAAGAAGGAGGCGGGTCCAACGCTCAGCGCTCTCGCCATCACAGGTCGAGTCCCAGGGAGCAGCGCCGCCATCACAGCGAGGAGTCGGGGCGATCGTGCAGCCGCTCCTCACGGCGCGGCGGGAGCAGCCGCGGGCGCCGCCACGGTCAGAACTCACGCAGCCACTCGTACTCCAGCAGCTCGGAGCGCTCGTCGGCGGGAAGCTCCGCCTACAGCTACCGCAGCCGCAGCTACAGCGACAGCTACAGCGACTACAGCACGGAGGGGCGGCGGCGCCGGCGCTCCAAACGCTCGTCGGACTCCGAGTACGAGAGGAGAGGAAGTCGGGGACGGCGGCGTTCCAGGAGGCACAAGTACTCGTCCTCGTCCTCGGAGGATTCGCGCTCACGCTCGCGGAGCTACAGCCGCAGGAAGAGGCACCGCCGCCATCACCGCAGCAGCTCCAGGAGCTCCAGCAGCTGGAGCCGCAGCACGAGCGCCAGGTCGTGGCGCCGCAGCTACAGCCGCAGCCGCAGCTCGGGAAGCCGCTCGTCCAGTTCCACCAAAGGCTCGCCGCGCAGACGAGGCGCCCGCAGCCGCGCCGACAGCGACACGCGCCGCAGGGACTTCAACCGCTCGCACATCTACCGCTCCCAGTCGCCACGCTCGTCCACGTCACGAGGCCTCAACCGCAACACGCACGCGTCGAGCTCCACGGGTCTGAGGGCGGGCGCCAGTCGAGACGCCGGCGAGCAGAAGAACAGCCTCACCGCTCGCCAGCTGCTGGAGAAGGTGCAGTCGAAGAAGAGTGGCGAGGATTCGACCACAGGGGCGAAGACGGGGCTGAAGATCAAAGACCCGCCTCAAGGTTACTTCGGCCCCAAACTGCCGCCGGCGCTCGGGAACAAAGCGCTGCTGCCGCTCTTCGGGAAACTCCAGGCGGGGAAGAAGCCGCTGATCCCGCTCACGCGACAGGACGACGGCGAGAAATCCGGGGCGGGGAAGAGCTCGGACGCTGAGCAGGAAGTCATCCTGGTGGAGCCCATACGGGAGTTCCCGCCTCCGCCGCCACCTCCGGCGCCGCCTGTGCAGAAAGTCGAAGAGACGCCACAGACGGTGGTGGCGGCGGCGCAGGAGGAAGTTCAGCTTCCTGCGGCGGCGGCGGCGGCGGACGCTCACCCAGAACAAAGAGCGCTGTTCGAGCAGGAGGCCGCCATGATGCTCCCTCAGTACGGCGGAGAACAAGACGCCGCTCAGAACGCCATGATGGAGTCGCTGATGCCCGACATGCAGCAGCAGCAGCCGCCGATGCACGGCTACCCCGCCTACCCGCCGCCGAGCCTGGAGGAGGACGGGCTGGAGGCGGAGGAGGACGGTTTGGCGCCGCTGGAGAGTCAGCCAATCACGTTCACCCCTGAGGAGATGGAGAAGTACAGTAAGCTGCAGCAGGCGGCGCAGCAGCACATCCAGCAGCAGCTGCTCGCCAAACAGGTCAAGACGTTTCCCTCCGCCGCCGCTGCCGCCGCCGCCGCTGCTGCAGCCGCCAACCTGGCCCCCGCCCCGCCTCCCCCCGCCCTGCAGCAGATCCACATCCAGCAGCCCACCGTCTCCGTGGCGTCCGGGACCTCCATCACCACGGTGCAGCACGCCATCCTACAACACCACGCCGCTACGGCCGCCGCCATGGGCATCCACCCGGCTCACCCGCACNGCGAGCAGAAGAACAGCCTCACCGCTCGCCAGCTGCTGGAGAAGGTGCAGTCGAAGAAGAGTGGCGAGGATTCGACCACAGGGGCGAAGACGGGGCTGAAGATCAAAGACCCGCCTCAAGGTTACTTCGGCCCCAAACTGCCGCCGGCGCTCGGGAACAAAGCGCTGCTGCCGCTCTTCGGGAAACTCCAGGCCGGGAAGAAGCCGCTGATCCCGCTCACGCGACAGGACGACGGCGAGAAATCCGGGGCGGGGAAGAGCTCGGACGCTGAGCAGGAAGTCATCCTGGTGGAGCCCATACGGGAGTTCCCGCCTCCGCCGCCACCTCCGGCGCCGCCTGTGCAGAAAGTCGAAGAGACGCCACAGACGGTGGTGGCGGCGGCGCAGGAGGAAGTTCAGCTTCCTGCGGCGGCGGCGGCGGCGGACGCTCACCCAGAACAAAGAGCGCTGTTCGAGCAGGAGGCCGCCATGATGCTCCCTCAGTACGGCGGAGAACAAGACGCCGCTCAGAACGCCATGATGGAGTCGCTGATGCCCGACATGCAGCAGCAGCAGCCGCCGATGCACGGCTACCCCGCCTACCCGCCGCCGAGCCTGGAGGAGGACGGGCTGGAGGCGGAGGAGGACGGTTTGGCGCCGCTGGAGAGTCAGCCAATCACGTTCACCCCTGAGGAGATGGAGAAGTACAGTAAGCTGCAGCAGGCGGCGCAGCAGCACATCCAGCAGCAGCTGCTCGCCAAACAGGTCAAGACGTTTCCCTCCGCCGCCGCCGCCGCTGCAGCCGCCGCCGCCGCCGCCAACCTGGCCCCCGCCCCGCCTCCCCCCGCCCTGCAGCAGATCCACATCCAGCAGCCCACCGTCTCCGTGGCGTCCGGGACCTCCATCACCACGGTGCAGCACGCCATCCTCCAACACCACGCCGCTACAGCCGCCGCCATGGGCATCCACCCGGCTCACCCGCACCACCCTCACCCCGCACACGCTCAGCTCGCACAGGTGCACCACATCCCCCAGCACCACCTCACCCCCATCTCGCTCTCGCCGCTCGGCCCCTCCCTCGGTCACTCTCTGGGACACTCGCTGGGTCACGCCGGGTTAATCCCCGCCCACCCCACCGCCTTCCTCTCCGGGCAGCCCATACACATCATCCCGGCGTCGGCGCTCCACCACACGCCGCTCGCTCTGCACCACGTCCCCCACACGGCGCTCTACCCCACCCTCTTTACGCCGCGACCCTCGCAGGCCGCCGCCGCCGCCGCCCTGCAGCTCCACCCGCTGCTGCACCCCATCTTCTCAGGGCAGGACCTGCAGCACCCGCCCAACCACGGCTCCTGAGCGGCGGCGGCGGCGTTTGAAGCGAAGGATTAGACGGCGCTTAGTTTCCGGACGCTGTGGACGTCTGGCGCGTGGCGGCGGTGAGACAGGACGCCGTCGCCGCGGCGGCAAAGTGGAGCCGCCTGAAGTGACACAAACTTTTTTATTTTCTATCGTCCCCTGACTTTTTGTTTTTTTTTTTCAAACATTTACACAAACTTTTCTCTTCGATCACGAAACCACTGGAGTTTTTTTTTTTTTCTGTTTCTTCGAGTTTCTTCAGACTCTTTAAAAAAAAAACAAAAAAAAAACGCTAACACGTCATCGTCATTCGTGAACTCTTTGTGATGCAGTAACTTGTAAATATGTCGGTGTGTAAACGTGAAGAATCTCACACACACACACACACACACACACACACGTGGTGATGGTTGTGTGTTTGAATCCCTGATGCTCTGAGGAAACGCCGGCGCCCCCTGCTGTGACAGTGAGGGCAGCGACGCCTGAATGAATTGCACTGAAATATGTCCATGAAAGCGGCGGCGGCGTTGGCGTTGGCGTTGGCGTTGGCGTGTGCATCCTGTAACGATACGATTGTAGAAAACTGCAATAATTGTATTTTTCTGTTTTTAAATTATTTTCTAAAAGCTAACGGAGAAAACGAGGAGCCGTGTTTTTGCTTTTGTGTAATTTTGTAAATATAACTGCTGTAGATGAAACTATTATCACTCTAGAGGAAAAAGACGGCGGCGGCGGTGATGGCGTTGGCGTTGATGGCGTCAGATGTGTGTGTGTGTTTTATGAAGGTTGTGTCCAATGATCAGTGACGACAGAAGAAGAAGAAGAAGAAGAATAATGATGATGATGGGTCAAACAGTAGCAGCTCTATTTTTTAAATACTTACTGTTTCAGCAAATAAAATCTTGAGTTCACGTGTTTTTCTTTGTCGTCTCAAAGTTTCATCACGTTTATGGGTCAAAGACAAAAACATTTCTGAGAGAAGAATTATGTTTTCTAACAGATTTCAGTCGTTGACCAACATTTCAAAGTTTTTAGGTTCATAATTTTTTAGTATTTTTAATTTGAGCACCCAAAAATGTCAGGTGGTGCAACCAAATATATGAAAATATATTTATATGTTCCTGTTATTTTTTCTGTGTGAAATTATTGGCAAGTATCTCTCAAGTGTCTGTAGTGACTCATACATTTTCATTTTGTGTGTTTCATTTCTTTTATTTGTGAATAAGATCAATAATTTGATGTTAAAATAACATTTCACATTATTACATTGGTTGTACCACCTGACATGGAAATTGTTCCAGTCACCAATGAAGTGAAAAAACCTTTTTTATCAGTATTTCAGAGAAATCTACAAACTTTTCCACTTGGTCACAAATGTCATTTGGGCTCCTCTGGCTGATGCAGTTTCCTGTTTCCTGTTTTATTCTCTTCACTTTAAAATAAAAGTCTAATGTTACGGTTGCACCACCCTGACATTTGACAAGGTGAAAATTACGGGACAAAAGTTTTTTACATTTCTCAACAGCTTTAAAATTCTTTTTATTTGCAAAGAATGTTTTATTTAAAAAGGTTCAAGCATAAAATAATGCCACTGTATTTTTAATTTCCATTTACAATAACTGACATTCAATTTTTAGAGTTTAATTACTGTGGATACTTGTCAGGACGGTTGCACCACCTGACATTTTGGGGGTTTGAGGAACCAAAACACAAAAAAACATGTTATATTTTAATAGTTTAAAGATGTGTTCAAATAACACAGGTTTCATAGAATAAAGAAATACATGTGATGAAATACTCAATTCATGATGGAAGGAAATATTNTTCTGGGCTGATGAGTGTAAATTTTCCTCCAGTATTTTCTGATAACATGCTGCATTCATCCTTCATTCATCAGTTTGGACCAAGTTTCCTGAGCCTTTGTAGCTCACACATCCCCAAAACATCAGTGATCCACCTCCGTGTTTCACAGTAGGAATGGTGGACCTTTCATCATAGGCCTTGTTGACTCCTCTCCAAATGGAACAATGTTTATGGTTGTGGACAAAAAGTTCACTTTTGCTCTCATCACTCCAAATGACTTTGTTCCAGAAGTTTTGAGGCTTGTCTCTGTGCTGTTTGGCGTATTGTAAGCAGGAAACTTTGTGGCATTTGTGTAGAAATGTCTTTCTTCAGCCCATTTTTCCTCAAGTGCCTCCTTATTGTGCATCTTGAAACAGCCAGACCACATTCTTTCAGAGAGTCCTGTATTTCAGCTGAAAAAGGCAAAACTCTGAGATAAAAAGTTGGAATTTGAGGCAAGGAGTCAAAATGAGATAAAAGTCAGAATTTTAACTTAAAAAAATTCAAAACTTTTGGATCATAAGATCAAAATTTTGAAGCAAAAAGAGGTAAATTTTGGGGAAAAGGTAAAAAAAAATTGGGATGTTGAAATTCCGTCTATAGAGTTAAAACTATGAGGGAAAAAAATCAGAATTATGAGATATTACAATTACGAGATAGTGGAGTCAAAATCATTGGATAACATTAGAATCTTAAGATGAAAAAGTTAAAATTTGGGATAATGGAGCTGAAATGTTGAGATAACAGGTCAAAAATATGAGACAAAATGTCAAAATTCTCAGATACGAAATAGGAATAATGAGACAAAAAGTGAGAATGTTCAGTTAAAAAATTCAAAATTTTGAGGTAAAAAAGAGGAAATTTTGAGAAAAATGTCCAGAGACCACATTCTTTCAGAGAGTCCTGTATTTCAGCTGAAGTTATTTGTGGGTTTTTCTTTGCATCCAGAACAATTTTCCTGTCAGTTGTAGCTGAAATGTTTGTTGGTCTACCTGACCGTGGTTTGGTTTCAACAGAATCCCTCATTTTCCACTTCTTCATTAGAGTTTGAACTCTGCTTATTGGCATCCTCAGTTCCTTGGATATCTTTTTATATCCCTTTCCTCTTTTATACAGTTGGATTCACTTTTCCTGCAGAAACTTTGACAATTCTTTTTCTTTCCTCATGACTCAGAATCCAGAAATGTCAGTGCAGCACTGGATGAAAGATGCTCAGAAACTCACTGAGCTTTTATACACACACACTTAATGAAAATAACTGTGATGTTTCCAGAAGAGTGACAGCGACAGAGAAAGTATCGTAAACATGTTTTTATTCTATTCAGAGGACAAAGTTACTCACAGAAGCAGAAATCTAAGATAAATTATTTAACAGTTTCAGGGCAAAAATGCTGCTTCATTTCTTTTCCTGATTCATTTTTTTACTGTACAGTTTAAAAATCTAAAGAGACACAAACGATTTACACTGAACTGTGAAGATTTCAGGAGCGTTACCATGGAGACGGACAGAAGAGAAGAAAAACCGGTCACAGAGATGAGTTTGCTGCGTTTTCAGGTTTAGTCTCATTCGGATAAAATACTGTTTGTATCAAAGTCTTAACTGTTTTTTTTTTACGTCCCAACGTGACAAAACAGGATGAAATGAAACAAAAGTGTCACAGCTTTGTTTGAAAAACGATCAGAGGTTTAACCGTGAAGAAACGTCCTCAGCTGATCAGAGTCTGGTTCATCGGTCGTTGATCATCAGCCCAAGTATCTGATCACCAGGAACATGAAGACGCAGGTCAGCAACATCCCGCCGATCATGATGAACTTATCCTGCGTGGCTCGCCGCTCGATCAGCCGCATCACGGTGTTGGAGAGTCCCAACATGTTCGCCACGTCCAGCATCTTCTTATGAGTCCCCTGAGAAACACAAACAGAAAGTCGTAAAACCGTGACATCATTTTTATATCACGGTTTTCAGGTGATCGGGTCAATGAGGTGACGTCCCCTTTTTTTGTGTCTGAGTGCAATATTTCCTTCCATCATGAACTGAGTATTTCATCACATGTATTTCTTTATTCTATGAAACCTGTGTTATTTGAACACATCTTTAAACTATTAAAATATAACATGTTTTTTTGTGTTTTGGTTCCTCAAACCCCCAAAATGTCAGGTGGTGCAACCGTCCTGACAAGTATCCACAGTAATTAAACTCTAAAAATTGAATGTCAGTTATTGTAAATGGAAATTAAAAATACAGTGGCATTATTTTATGCTTGANTTCACAAATAAAAGAAATGAAACACACAAAATGAAAATGTATGAGTCACTACAGACACTTGAGAGATACTTGCCAATAATTTCACACAGAAAAAATAACAGGAACATATAAATATATTTTCATATATTTGGTTGCACCACCTGACATTTTTGGGTGCTCAAATTAAAAATACTAAAAAATTATGAACCTAAAAACTTTGAAATGTTGGTCAACTACTGAAATCTGTTAGAAAACATAATTCTTCTCTCAGAAATATGTTTTTATCCATTTTCAAAGAACTTTTTAAAAATACATTTTTAGACCCTCTTTTTGTCATTGATCCACAAAACTGGTTCTTTTCTAGAATTAACGTCTCAGCAAGAGGCCGAAAAGGATAATAAAGTGTGTATTTTGGCTCCAAGAAGTAACTTTTGCACATTTTTTGCTCCCAAAGAGAGTTCACTGGTTTAAAAAGGAGCACTTTTTCAAATTTTGGCTCCCGATTGGACACATTTGCACATAATTTGGTTCCCAAAGAGAGTTCCCTGGTGTAAATGTGCTCCAAAAGTGCGCACTTTCAAAATTTAGCTCTGAAAAAGACACTTATGCACACGTTGTGGCTTCAAAGTGGATATTCTAGAGGTGATTTGGCTTCAAAGAGGTCAGTTAAATATGTTTTGAATGCCACAAAAGCACTTTTGCAAAAGTTTTGTCTCCCTAACGGAGACTTTGGATATGTTTTTTGGTTCCACAGGAGACATTTAAGCTTAAATTTTGGCTCCTAGAAGGGAAGTTATGCCGCCTTTGGCTCAAAAGAGATCACTTCTGCTCCCAAAGGGGATGTTCTGGTGTAAATTTGGCTCTGAAAAAAGATACTTTGTACATGTTTTGGCTCAAAAGCAGGTATTTTTAAAAATGATTCAGCTCCCAAGAGGTCAGTTTAGTATGTTTGGACCCTGAAGAGTGTTCTCTGGTGTAATTTGGCACTTTTTCATATTTTTGGCTCCCAAAAAGAAACTTTTGCACATGATTTTGCTCCCAAAGAAGGTTCCCTGGTGTAATTTAGCTCCTTAAAGGGAACTTATGCAAAGATTTTGGCTCTTAAGAGATCACTTTTCACAAATGTTTGGCTCCCAAAGAGAGTTCACTGGTGTAAAAGGCTCCAAAAGTTCAAAATTTAGCTCTGAAGAAGACACTTATGCACACGTTGTGGCTTTAAAGAGTCAGTTTTGCAAGAGTTTTGGCTCCCAAGAGGGTGTTCTGGTGTAATCTGGCTCCAAATGGAGCACTTTTTCATATTTTGTCTCCCAAAAGGACACATTGAATATGTTTTTTAGTTCCAAAGGAGACATTTAAGTTTGAGTTTTGTCTCCCAGCAGGAAATTTTTGCAAACTGTGGCTCAAAAGAGATCACTTCTGCACATATTTCTGCGCCCAAAGGATGTTTTGGTGTAATTTGGCTCTAAAAAGACACTTTGCACATATTTTGGCTCCTAACTAGACACGTTTGCACATATTTTGGCTTCACAGAGAGTATTTTAACAAATGATTCAGCTCCCAAGAGGTCAGTTTAGTATGTTTGGACCCTGAAGAGGGTTCTCTGGTGTAATTTGGCTCCAAATGGAGCACTTTTTCAAATTTTAGCTCCCAAAAAGGAAACTTTGCACACTTTTGGCTCATGAGAGATCATTTTTCACATATTTTGGCTCCAAGAAATAACTTTTGCACATGATTTAGCTCCTTAGAGTTCACTAATGCACATGTTTTGGTTCCCAAAAGGTCAGTTCAGCATATTTTGGCTCACAGGTGCACACGTTTGTACAGGTTTTAGCTTCCAAAGACAGTCATTTGTCATAATTTAACTTTAAATTCCAAATTGTGGCTCCCAAAAGGACACTTGTTTTTGCTCCTTAAAGTTCACTTTTGATCATTTTGCAAATTTAAACACTTCAAAATCCTCTACATTAAACATTATGAAAGGCTTTTAGGCATTTTTTACATTTTGTGGAAGAGAAATACATGTATACTTAATGTTCTTTTTTCTTTTTATTCAAGCATTTGATGGGGCAAAATCATAAAAACAAAAACTGGGATTTGTTGAGAACTTTTTTGGGGCCCATATTAAGTCAAATCTGAAAATAAAAATTGAAATTTTTATATTAAAATGTCAAAATTTTGAGAAAAAAAGATGCAATTTTGATTTTATCTCAAAATTTTGCCTCGATAGGGGAAAAATCTCAATAAAGCTCGTTTTTCTGGTATTTCTAACTGGCTTAAATTGGCTTTTCTACATTGTGAATCTTTGCATTATATAAAAAGTTTTTCCTTCAAACAGTAAAAGAGAGTTTTAAATTCATGTTTGTGTTTTGAAGCAACTTTGTCGTGTTTGAGGATCTTTGGGTGGTGGATCCTGTTTTTGGCATTTTTTAGGATAAAGTCACAAAAATGACAAAGAAGTGAAGCTTCTGTTTTCTGAAACATTAAAAGTTTTTTGTGTGAACCTTGAGCGTCTGTCTCTGGTCGCGGAGGCCGTTGAGGATGCCGCTGCCGCTGCCCAGCAGGTCGTCCATGTTCCTGTGAGCGTTGTGCAGGTTGGTGTTGAGCTGCAGCGTCTCATCGATGGGAATAGACGTGTCTGCGTCCTGACAAACAAAAACAAACAAACAAACAAACATGTTTCATTTGTTACGAGACTTTTGGTGAGGAAAAGCTGTCGGTGTCGTGGTTTCACTGACGTTGGTGGTGAAGTCCCGGCTCATTAGCTCCTCCCTCTCTCGCTGCAGAGCTTCTCTGGCGCAGCGTCGGTGCTGGAAGCTCATCAGGCCCGAGCGAAGGTGCTGCACGTCGTACTTCAGCTGATCCACACGTCTGAGAAACAAACAAAACACTCGTTTAATAAAAGAAAGAAAAGAAAAGAGAGGGATGAAGGTGCTGCACGTCGTACTTCAGCTGATCCACGCGTCTGAAAAACAGACGGAAGAGTCCTTTAAATTAATTCATTTAAAAAAGATTGAAAGAAAGATGAAGGTGTTGAAGATTTTTTTCCAATACAACGTTGAAATTCTGAGATGAAAATGTCAAATTAACCCTCTGATGCATGAATTATTAAAGTCAGTGTCTGGATTTTTCCTTTGAGTGTTTTTATTTGTCTCAGGGCATGAAAAAAAGTTTTCATTTTTTTTTCTTCAAATATTTGTAACAGAACATTCAACATAAAAAAGAGTGAAATTAATGTAAACATAACTATTTTTTTGACTTTCTTTTCTTTTTTTTTGTAATTTCATGAATAATCTTTTTTTTAATGCTTTGCGAAACATTTTAACTCTTTCATCCATTTTAACACTGAATAATTTATAGTTATTACACTGTTTTACCCTCAAATGTTTGTCCATAACTTTATTTTTTTTAAATATATATATTTGGAAAAAGAATTGAAAACATTTTTTCAGGCCCTAAGAAGAATAAAAATATCCTGACACACGTTAATATGAATTTCCACCACATGAACCATTGAATTTAGGAGTAAATAAGTTTTAAATAGGTGTAACTGTAGTGACCACTATGCAACACAGGGTTAAAAAGTCAAAACTTTGAGATTAAAAATCAGAATTTCTAATAAATAAAGTTGGAATTTCTACAAAAGTCTGAGATAAAAAGTTGAAATTCCCAGTAAAAAAGTTCAGGTCTTCAGTCGAGCTTAAGCCAAAAAAGTCACAATTTCAAGTAAAAAAAAGTCGAATTCACATAAAGTTGAAATTTTGAGTCTGATTTTAAGATCAGTTAAAATTTCAAGTGAATAAAGTCAAAACTGAGTTCACAGGTTCAACATTTTGAGACAAAAAGTCACAATTTCAAGTAAATTTAGTCAAATTTCCAGTTTAAGAGTTGAATTTTTGAGATAAATAATCTTTATTTCAAGTAAATCAAGTCAAAATCGAGTTCTTAAGGTCAAAACTTTGAGTTAAAAAGTTACAATTTCAAGTAAATACATCAAAACTGAGTTCACAGGGTCGAAATTTTGAGTAAATCAGTCAAAATTTGGACAAAAATTGAACTTCTGAGACAAAAAGTCACAATTTCAAGTAAATAAAGTCAAAATTGGGTTCTTAAGGTCAAAATTTTGAGTTAAAAAGTGAAAACTTTGAGACAAAAAGTCAAAATGTCCAGTAAATTTAGTCAAATTTCCAGTTTAAGAGTTGAATTTTTCAGATAAATAATCTTAATTTCAAGTAAATCAAGTCAAAATCGAGTTCTTAAGGTCAAAATTTTGAGTTAAAAGTTACATTTTCAAGTAAATAAAGTTAAAACTGAGTTCACAGGGCTGAAATTTTGAGTTCAAAAGTTGAAACTTTGAGACAAAAAGTCAAAATTTCAAGTAAATTTAGTCAAATTTCCAGTTTAAGAGATAAATACTCTTAATTTCAAGTAAATAAAGTCAAAACTGAGTTCATAAGTTGAAATTTTGAGTAAATAAGTCAAAATTTGGAGTCAAATATTGAACTTCTGAGACAAAAAGTCACAATTTCAAGTAAAAAAGTCGAATTTAAGTTCTTTAAGTTGAAATTTTGCGTCTGAGTCCCAATTTGAGATAAGTTAAAACTTCAAGTAAATAAAGTCAAAACTGAGTTCACAGGGTCGAAATTTAGAGTCGAAAATTGAATTTCTGAGATAAATAATCTTAATTTCAAGTAAATAAAGTCAACATCGAGTTCTTTAGGTCAAAATTTTGAGTTAAAAAGTTACTTTTGAAGTAAATAAAGTCAAAATTATAAAGTATTTTACATTATTCAAAGTCTAAATTTAGGGATGAAACAGAATTTTGAGGTTAAAGCTAAAAATACTGAGAACAGAATTAAAAATGTTGAGACAGAAAGATAATTTTTTTTTGGGGTAAACGTCAAAAAAAATGAGGAAAAAAGTTTGAGCTTTTAAAATATCGAGGTAAGATTTTCGGATCAAGTCAAAACGTTGACGTACAAAGTAAAAGATGTGGAGAGAGTTTGATTTCATGACTTGAAATTTTAACTTTTTATCTCAAAATCTCGACTTATTACGGGCAAAAAAAATCTTAGAGAGTTTTTCATTTTTATGTTTTAAGTGGCAGAAACAGGCTCCGTGTGATGATGAGATGAAGAATCGTCTCCTCATCATCACTTCATGACCCTGACGTCACGTGACCATCAGAGCGCCGTCAGACGTTGGCGTCCCCTCAGGTTTGTTTACGCAGCTTAGAAATGAATCTTCGCCGCCGCAGCAGGAATGCAGCTGATGACGAGTCAGTGAGGAAATGTTTGCACAGACGTTGCCAAAGGGCAGAGACACAAGTTTCATCTCTTCACTTTTCTTCTTCTGCTGCTGCTGAAAACTCAAACACGAAGCTGAAGAATCAACATTTAAACGCCGTCACACTCACAGTTTGGCGTTCTGGCGGCGGTTCGGCGGCTCTTTACTGGCGAGGATCTCCAGACGCTCTAAGTGGTTGAAGATCTGATCGATTCTGGCCTGAAGTTCGTTCTCTAACACTTTAATAAAAAAAAGAAAAAATGAGAGAGAAACATCAGGAATAAAATAAACAACAAAATAATTACAGACGTAAAAACTCTGACTGTTGTTTATTCTCTGATCATTTTGTTTCCAGATGCTGAAGTTGTTTGAGTTTTGATGGGGAAAAAAAATATTTATTTAAAAAAAAAAAAAAAAAATCTTTATATCCCATGTTTTTGACTGCGACTTGTCTCATTCATTTGGTTTTATATCTCAACTTTGTGTCTTTATAGTCCCTGTTTTAACTTCTTATCTGATTATTCTGACCTCTCACCTCAAAATTTAAACTATTTATTTCATACTTCTGAGTCGAAACTGAGTTCACAGGATCAAAATTTTGAGACAAAAAGTCAAAATTTCAAGTAAATTTAGTCAAATTTCCAGTTTAAGAGTTGAATTTTTGAGATAAATAATCTTAATTTCATGTAAATAAAGTCTAAAATGAGTTCTTAAGGTCAAAATTTGAGTTTAAAAGTTACATTTTCAAGTAAACAAAGTCAAAACTGAGTTCACAGGGTCGAAATTTTGAGTAAATCAGTCAAAATTTGGAGTCAAAAATTGAACTTCTGGACAAAAAGTCACAATTTCAAGTAAATAAAGTCAAAATCGAGTTCTTAAGGTCAAAATTTTGAGTTTAAAAGTTACTTTTGAAGTAAATAAAGTCAAAATTATACAGTATTTTACATTATTCAAAGTCTAAATTTAGAGATAAAAGAATTTTGAGGTTAAAGTTAAAAATACTGAAACAGAATTAAAAATGTTGAGACAGAAAGATAATTTTTTTTTTGGGGTAAACGTCAAAAAAATGAGGGAAAAAGTTTGAGCTTTTAAAATATCAAGGTAAGATTTTTATTTCATACTTCTGACTTTTTAACTCATTATATTTGACTTAATGTGGGCCAACAAAAAATCTGAACAGAAACAGGCTTTAATTTTACAGTTTTTTTTTAACTAAATTGACTTTTATAACATACAAAAATACACACACTCAACAAGAATTGATGTTAATTTCAGTGTGAGGGCAGAGACACTTTTGTTAATGACCTGATTTAAGTGAACAAAAGTTAGTGAAAGGGTTTTAACTGTCAAACTTTCTCCATTATCTCCGTCTCTGCCCTTTTCTTCCTGTTCCAGCCCCAGAAACTGATTAAACAAACAAAAACAAACAAAAACAAAGAAGCAGAGACCGAGATGGAGACAGCAGCTTCTCCTGTTATTAAACCATTAAACCAGCAGCCAAAACAGGGAGAGACTGGAATTAGGAGACTGTTAAAAACCAGTCACAGCCAAACTCTGGGTCAGACAATAGATTTGTTTGTAATATGCAGTCATGAAAACTACTTTGACTATTTAAAAAGTCCTTTAACTTCTCCCTAATGAACCCCCCTCTGAACTGCTGCTGCTGTGTTTGAGTCCTTGGACTTTTCTCCTCATGATTTACACTTTTTTATCTCACAATTCTGAGATTTTATCTAGAAAATTTGACTTTTTAACTCATAATTTTTGACTTTTTACCTCAAATTTTGATATCTAATCTCAAATTTTTGACCTTTTATCTGAAAATCTGGATTTTCCCCCCACATGAATACAAATTTTTATCTCACAATTCTGATATTTTATCTCAAAATTTCAGCTTTTCATTTCAAATTCTGACTTAATCTAAAAAAAATGTCCTATCTCAACTTTTTAACTTTTTCTATTGAAATTTTGACTTTTTCCCCAATAATTTCAACTTTTTATCTCAAGAATCTGATATTTTATCTAGAAAATTTGACTTTTTAACTAATAATTTTGACTTTGTACCTCAAATTTTGGGATGTAATCTCAAATTTTTTACTTTTTAATCTGAAAATCTAGGTTTTTTTCCTTATAAATTCAATTTTTCATCTCACAATTCTGATATTTTATCTAAAAAAAAAAAAAGGTCCTATCACAAATTTTCAACTTTCTCAATTGAAATTTTGACTTTTTCCCCAATAATTTCAACTTTTTATCTCAAGAATCTGATATTTTATCTAGAAAATTTGACTTTTTAACTCATAATTTTGACTTTCTACCTCAAATTTTGATATGTAATCTCAAATTTTTTACTTTTTAATCTGAAAATCTAGGTTTTTTCCCTCATAAATTCAAATTTTCATCTCACAATTCTGATATTTTATCTCAAAATTTCAGCTTTTTATTTCAATTTCTGACTTTATCTAAAAAAAAAAACAAAAAAAAAACAAAGTCCTATCACAAATTTTCAACTTTCTCAATTGAAATTTTGACTTTTTTCCCCAATAATTTCCTCTTTTTATCTCAAGAATCTGATATTTCATCTCAAATTTTGACCCTTTCAGTAATAAGTTTGACTTTTGTCTCAAAATTTTGACCTGATAGGGTCAAAAAAAAAAAAAAACTAAAAAGAAATAAAGACAATTTTTTATTTTCTTTTTTTTTAAACTGGTGTAAATGGGCTTCTATAGATGAAGGTTCGGTACCAGGAATAATTTAACTACTTTCACCCCTGAATATTCTATAATCCACACAAACAGCTGGTTACTCACAGTGAACAGACTGAGGATCTGTTCTCTCCAGACCCCCCATCAAAGACTGGACCTCCTGGATGTGTCTGATCCAGACCAGAACCAGAACCAGAGGAGACACACACACACACACACACACACACACACACACACACACACACACACACACACACGAAGCAGAGTCAGTTAAACAAACTCTAATACGTGAATTAATGAAACACTAAACACATGAAGCTGCTGTGGATGATTTAATTTAATCAAAGAAGAAATGAAAGTAAAGATAATTAGCTTCACATGTTTAAGTNCAGGAGCTAAAGGCTAAAACAGAAGTTAAAGGCTAAAACAGGAGCTAAAGGCTAAAACAGAAGCTAAATGCTAAAACAGGAGCTAAAGGCTAAAACAGGAGCTAAAGGCTAAAACAGGAGCTAAAGGCTAAAACAGGAGCTAAAGACTTGAACAGGAGCTAAATGCTAAAACAGGAGCTAAAGGTGAAAACAGGAGCTAAAGGCTAAAACAGGAGCTAAAGGCTCCTTTTTGTGTTTTGGTTGTTTGGTAATAATAAATAACTTTGTTTCTTCTATTTTGCTTCTCTTCTCTGGTTTTTCTGTCTCTGTTTTTATTTTGAACTCTCTATAAAGTTTTTGTGTGGACTGTTCTGCTGTTTAAGTTCCCTGAGTAAATATAGTTAAATAATCTTTAATTTGTGTCTTTGTTGTGATTTTGAGTCCAGCTCCTGTTTGTCTCATGTTGCTCAGTCGTCATTAGATTTTAATCGTGTTATAAAAAGCTGTTTTGCATCTTCTTCCCAAACGTTTTGCATTTCTCTGAGGTCACTGAACGTCTCTGATTTAACCTCACGTGTCGCTGTGAAGAGGTCAAACATTCGCTGGTGTTGATTTTCTTTTTCTTAGTGATCAGTTTAACCCCGGCTCTGCAAAAACTGAAATATTAGGAAATGTCTTGTCTCATCAAGATATTAAAAGACAAGAATGACGTCTGAATTATATGGAAGCTCATTTCCACTACTTGACAAAATAAATGATGCAAACTTGGCTTTGTTGAGTCGACACTATAAAAGTCGAAATCTTGAGCTAAAACTATAAATCTTGAGTTAAAAGCAAAAAAAAACAAGATTATAAAGTAGAATTTATGAGAAAAAGTCCATTTTACAGGAAAAGTCCAAATTTGGAAATAATAATGAATGAATGAAAATGTCTATTTTGAATAATGTAAAAGAATTACACGAAGCAAACAGAGTTAAAACAGAGAAACTTTGCAATTTTGTGTTGAATCAGAAGAAGACGAAGAAGCAACAAAAAAAAAATAAAAAAATAAAAAAGAAAGAAAGAAAAAAAAATCTTTGCAATTAACTCAAAACAAAACAAAACAAAATAATGTCAATTAATGAGATAAAAAGTGAAAATTTTGACTTTTTATCTCATCAATTTGACTTTTATATCAAAATTTCAACTTAATTTGGGTTAGAAAAATCCCAACAATCCAGTTTTTCATTTATACTTTTGAAACTGTTGTTAATGTGCTTCTATAGAATAACTCTTAAACGAAAAAAAATCTAGAAAAAGTGTCTTATATTCAATCACTGTCTTAAATTTTACTAACTTGTGGAGCAAATTTTTTTTAACTCATTGCAAAAGTTCAGTTCATTGTCTTTTAACTCTCTGACGCATAAATTATAAAAGTCAGTGTCAGGATTTTTCCCTTGAGTGTTTTTATTTGTCTTAAAACATGAAAAAAGTTTTCCATTTTTTTATTTTTTTCAAATATTTGTAACTGAGCATTCAACATAAAACAGAGTGAAATTAATGTAAATATGACTTTTTTTTTTTTTTGACTTTTCCTTTTTTTTTTGGTAATTTTTTTTTAACACTGAATAATTTATAGTTATGACGCTGTTTTACCCT
The DNA here is from genome assembly GCA_008086565.1 of Thalassoma bifasciatum. Lineage (NCBI taxonomy): Eukaryota > Metazoa > Chordata > Actinopteri > Labriformes > Labridae > Thalassoma > Thalassoma bifasciatum. Next base: position 34,081 of record RPOG01001924.1, read on the forward strand.
CAAATTTTTGTCTATAACTTTTTAAAAAATATATATACGTTTGGGGAAAAAATTGAAAACATTTTTCAGGCTCTAAGAAGAATAAAAATATCCTGACACAGGTTAATATGAATTTCCACCACATGAACCATTAAATTTAAGAGTGAATAAGTTTTTAACAGGTGTAACTGTAGTGATCACTATGCACCACAGGGTTAATATCTTGAAACAAGACATTTTTTTTTTTTAGGTTTGCTTACTTAATATGGTTATTTGTAAATTTAATACGACATGTTTTACTTAAAATAGACATAAAAACTTGATTCGTTTTCAGTTTTCACGCTATGAAGTGAGTATTTTAATGCTCTTTGTGTCTTTTCTGGTCATGCTGCATTTATTTTATTTAGTACTTTCACCTTTTTTGTGTTATTTTGATGTTTTTCTGTATTTTTTCTCTGTCGTTTTGCATCAGTGTGTCTTTAGTTATTTATTTATTTTTGCATCTTTTTCTTGAGTCCATGTTGTGGCTCTTTTCTTGTGGTGAATTCTGCTCGCTGCATTTTCATAAAGCAGGTCGTCTCTCAGTAAACCTGCACGGCCCCCGTCCAGCTTTAACCCCCCCTCACTCTCTCTCTATCTGGACCCTCTTTTCCCAGAGTTCTCCACTGAGACTCTGGTGCTTATGAGTTTCTCCTGTCAGCTCTGACAGCCCCTCATTTGCTTTCATTCAGCGTCTCATCACAGCTTCAAAGACGCTCAGAGACGAGCGGATCATCTCCCTCCGTGGGGGCGGGGGGCGAGGGGCGAGGGGGGGGGGGGTCTGCATGCCTTCAAAAAATGACTGGTATCCAAGAAGTGTTGACCCGGGGCCATTCTGCTCCTCATAATTGGCTTCTTCTCTCCGTCTGTCTTGGGCAATGACTGCAGAGTTATGATGTATTTGATGCATAAACACATCAGTAAGAGCTTCGTCCTGTTGATGTGACTCACTGCTCTGTAATTTCCTCTTCGTGCACTTTTCAACACACTTAACACTTTATTCTCGGGGGGTCAACGTCAAACCTGAAGGTCTCGACCTTCTTTGTCGTTCTTGTCTCCAAAAACAAAACAAAAAAAAAAGAGGACAGGAGAGTGAGAAAGTAAAAGTGGTCAGTCTGAGCGGCGTGATGCAGCTCCACACCTGGAGTCTGGATTCCAGTTTGTGCCCGTTGGTGCTCAGGTGTTCGAGGAGAGAGGTAAGCTCATCTCATCCTTTCCTCAGGGCTGATAGATAAAGGACAGACAGAAGAAACCCCACGACCCCCGGAGACGACGCTCTGTGTGTGTGTGTGTGTGTGTATGTGTGTGTGTGTGTGTTTATAAATGTGGAGTCTTCATTCCTCCCCTCACTGTAAAACTGTAAACTGATAAAATATATTTCAACTTTAAATTTATCTCCTAATAATACAGTAATTCATGTTGATATGATAATCACTTAAATCCCTCTCAGCTGTTTAATAACGATTTCTGTGATTTATTTAACGGAAATTGTGGAAAGAGAAGAGAAAAAAAAAATAAACAGGAGGGAGATGGAGCACAGGCTAAAGGCTAAAACAGGAGCAAAACGCAAAAAAATGGACAAGTGGCTCAAGCACGGGTCAAAGACTAAAACAAGACCTAAAAAAAAAAACACAGACTAGAGGCTAAAACAGGAGCTAAAGGCTAAAACAGGAGCTAAAGGCTAAAACAGGAGCTGAAGGCTAAAACAGGAGCTAAAGGCTAAAACATGGACTAGTGGCTAAAACAGGAGCTAAAGGTTAAAACAGGAGCTAAAGACTGAAACAGGAGCTAAAGGCTGAAACAGGAGCTAAAGGCTTCAACAGAAGCTTAAGGCTTAATCAGGAGCTAAAGGCTGAAACATGGACTAGTGGCTAAAACAGGAGCTAAAGGTATTTTGTCCTCGATTTCCGATTTTGTCTTCAATTTCCGATTTTGTCCTCGATTTCCGATTTTGTCCTCGATTTCCGATTTTGTCCTCGATTTCCGATTTTGTCCTCGATTTCTGACTTTGTCCTCGATTTCCGACTTTGTCCTCGATTTCCGAAGTTGTCTTCGAATTCCGATTTAGTCCTCGATTTCCGATTTTGTACGACTAGTGGCTAAAACAGGAGCTAAAGGTTCAAACAGGAGCTAAAGGTTCAAACAGGAGCTAAAGACTGTTTGTCCTCGATTTCCGATTTTGTCCTCGATTTCCGATTTTAGTCCTCGATTTCCGATTTTGTCAGAGATTACACAAACACGATTACAACTAAGGACAGGTGTACGTCGTCAATAAGACGTCACTAGACAAGTTTGGACTCTGAGATAGTTATTTTACTTCTCGGTCCAATGCAAACGAGACGAACCACTCCAACCTCAAGGTAGATGAGACCTGGTAGGACACAACCAGGATTCACTGATGTTACACGGTTGTTCTTGTTGTCATGTTTTTATCAACAGTTTAACTGTTGATAAAAACATCACTTGGTCGGTGGTTTGCAGTAAAAAAGTAAGAAAAGATCTGATCTACTTTCATGCTTCATGAGTCCAACATTTACTTCCGGACCTACGCTGAAACAACGAGTTACATTTGACAACTTATTCTCAATTTTCCATTTAGAGCAACAGGTTAAAACTTCTCCTCTGGATGTGTTATGACAGAAAAAAAGGAGAAAAAAGAGAAAAGTGTTGAAGAGTGAGAGCAAGAAGTGGCATGAACAGATTTCAGGGTTTCTGACGTGTGTGTGTGAAGGACCTCCGATGAGAAGAGTGTAGCCTGGAGATACAACCATCAACTGTCTCAGATAAACAGCAAACAGGAGCTTGGATCAGGGCCCTGAATTCAACCTGCCTTGCTCATTGGTTCCCCTCCCAGTTTGTCAGACTGGAGCTGGAACAGTGTGATTGAGATGTGGTTTTGTGAAGGTGCCAGGTCGAGCGCCCCGGGAGGATTTTTATCCTCCCAATAATCACTGATTGTGAAATTTTCAGAGCTCGTTCTGGGAAAACCAATCAGGCTGTTTCACACGGCGTCAGCTGTGACAGGAAGCTGCACCAACAACCTGTGATCTCACCTCAGAGTTTGAGATGTGGAGCCTCTGGATGTTTTCTACCAGTACGTACTGATTTACCCAAAACACAGTCTGCAGTATGTGAACAAATGTGAAAGTTGCAGTTTGCCAAAACTACCCGGATGTTTCTACTGATTCGGGAAAATTTCTCATTCTGCATCGGACCAGTCTACCTGGCGTACTGTTTCCCACAATGCAAAGTGCCAGGTCTGAATTAAAAATGACGGAAACTGGAGAAAGTTTGGGCGAAGCAGATAAGATAAGATAAGATAAACCTTTATTAGTCCCACAGGGGGAAATTTCAGCTTTACAGCAGCAGCAGGATACAAAAGAAACATAGAAAGATTTACAAAAGAAACTATAGGTAATTAGAATAAAATAGACAATTCAACGAAAATAAATGAAAGAGCATGAGCCTTTCAGTAGTATTTACAAGATTAACATATGTAAAAGATCTGAAACAGTAATTAACAATATATAAGAAAATCAGTGTATGTACAGTATAGAACAAAGAATGATGGATTAGGAGCAGCAGAACAATTCAAGTGTAAAACCCTTAAACATCTTTAAAGTGGGGAACTTACATTGTATATGTTATTATTATCTTATTAACATATTTGAAATCATACCTGCATCATCAGAAACAGTTTTTCCATCATCTCTAAAAGTAAAAAGTCAATCCACTCCAGATTATTTATTGGGTTGCTCTGTTATATACAATCACCAAAAGCATATTACCCAGTTTTATATTTTTACAAACAAACTTAAACATACACATAAAAGTTCACAACTGGAGTCCAATCCAGTATACATTAAAAACAATTGTCTTATAAATAAGAAAACAGGAGCAACTCATGAAATAAAGCCAAGTTATGACAAAAATTAGTTAAATAAACAAATAAAAAAATAAAAAAATTAGTAAAGAAATGCAGTGTCGACATATTTTCACAACTTGCTCCATGAAACATATATGACTTCAATCCTCAAGAGAAGGAATAGAGTTAACAACTTTGTGAATTTATCTGAACAACCTTTAGTACTATATTTAATTTTCTCTAAGTAGAGGAATGACATTAGGTCTTTTAACCATGAATTTTCAGTAGGTGGATTATGATCTTTCCATTGTAAAAGAATGCGTCTGCAGGCCACAACAGAAGCAAAAGCAATAATATTCCTTTCCCTGACAGAAAAATGAGTAAAATCTTCGGGGACACCAAAGATTGAAATAAAAGGGCTGGGAGACACAGGTCGACAAAAAACTTTTCACTCCAGATATTTTTCAATGAATAACATATGGAATAATATTAAAAATCAAATGTGATGAATTCTGCTGCGACATCCACATTTAAACACACACGTCCTCTGCAGTTATTACAAAGATCAGAGGTAAAACTAATGACGTTTAAAGCGTTTTAACCTATAATCATTTGTAATAACTGCAGAGGATGTCTGTGTTTTAATCCTGTTCTGTGCGTTAAATTTGCGACTTTTCAAACCTGAGAATTCCAACATTTTCCTTTAAACTTTAGATTTTTTTTTTCTTGAGAATATTGATTCAATATTTATTAAGTTTTCCTAATATAACTTGATAATAATAAATTATGGAAAAGTCAAGAAAAAAAATCCATCAGCTTTACTCTCCCATTCCCATTGTTTTGTTTTGTCATGTTTTGTTTCGCGTAATTGCAAAGATTTTTTTTTTCTCTTTATTTTATTAATTTTTTTGTTGCTTCTTCGTCTCCTTCTGATTCGACACGAAGTTTCAGAGTTTCTCTGTTTTGACTGTTTGCTTCGTGAAGTTCTCTTTACATTTTTCAAAATAAACATTTTCATTCATTCATTCATTCATTCCTCAAACTGGAAACCAGTGAAACAAACTACAAAACAGAGCAAACAGAAGTGTTATACTATAAACCAGTGGTTCCCAAAGTGGGGGTCTGGACCCTTTGGGGGGTCGCGAGACATTAATAGGGGGTCGCGAAATGTCTCCCAAAATCGAAAACTATAAACAATGCCATATTTCATCCATTATTTTAGGAATCAAAGCAAAAATAGGGGTTAAAGATCATATAAAATTATGCAAACAGAAAATGTTTTATCTGTTTTTCACATTTCTTTGTTGAAGTTTGGTGCATTGAACACAGCAAAGTGCATATTAGTCGGTAAATTTTCAACTGATTAGTTAAATGAAGTATCCTCGGGGGTTATTTGTTAGTTTTTGTCTGTTTTTGGATTGGTCCATTAGTGTCGTACCACAGCAGGGGGTCGCCAGTCTCTAACGCTGACATTTTGGGGGTCACAGGTGGAAAAGTTTGGGAACCGCTGCTATAAACTACATTCAAGGATTCAAGGAGTTTTATTGTCATTCAACCAAAACATGGGTGGGACGAAGGTGGGACGATTCACATACAGCAGGGGTGTCCAAACTTAAAAGGTTTTCCCGGCATAACGTATGACACTCTTACTGGTTCCCGGCTACCAAGAATGTACAAATAATTGTCACTTTCATTGTTTACTCACGAGTTAATCTTTTGATAAAACAAAACCATCAAAGACATTTTTTGTTGGTTTGTTTTTTTTTGGGTTGTTGGTTTGTTTTTGGAGAGAGGTTCAAATCAGTTTCACAATCTAACACAGACCTATGAGATAAAACCTAACCTAGGAAAAATATGTTGTTTTTTATGGCAGGATCAGGGTCTGGAATTTACCGTGTTTGTTTATAAGACAGTTATAAGAGCATTTTCAACCCCAAATATTTATGATCCTGCATTCTGAACCATTTTATGCATCAACTTTTGTCTTTTCTTCCCCATTTCATAACTTAAATTCAGTTTTTTGTCCTTTATTGTTTTTTTTTTGAAGGGGCCTATGCACAGTCCAAATTTTTGTGAGATGTTACCAGATATATTTAGGGTTTTTTCAAGCATCTGACGGAAACTGTAAATGTACACAATGAGAACATGCTTAACTTAAGTTACAAAATTAATACATATCAAAATGACAGCTGGGGGCCGCATTGAAATAAACAGGGGGCCACATTTGGCCCCCGGGCCTGAGTTTGGACACCCCTGACATACAGTATCAGTGTTTACTACATACTGCATTAGAAAGTAGTCTGTAGTAGGCGAATTCGAAAACAGCCTCTGTCTGCAGGCGAGGGGGGGTGCGATGGACAGACCGGGGTACTCTGACACCTACCTGTGGAAAAAAAAACCCCAAACAGGATAATTGGAGTGAATCAGGGCGAGCTGACAACACTTCCCCTCAGGACGAGTTTCACAGAGTTTTTCCTGTCACATGTCGACATGTCAACAAGCCCTCACAGCTAATCTGAGCAGACTGAAGATCTCCAACAGCTGTCGGCCTCAACGTCACTGAGAATATCAAATATAATGGATCAGGCCCCGAAGCCTGGATTAAAATCTGAGGTGACTCAAGCTTCAAGTTAAGACCGACCTGAACACAATTAACCTCCAAACTCCACTGGGAGTCTTTACTGCTCAACTTTAGTTACTATTCACACAATAACCAGGGTTTAGAGAAGAAAAATGAACATTTCTGTGTAAACAAATACAACACATGGCTTTTAAAATAACGACCTTCAGATATGGAGGCAGGAAACTTTAACTTTACTCTTCCTGGAAACAGCAATTCACTCTACAACGACTTCTTCTACTGCTAAATAAAAGACAGGTAAGGTAGAGGAAATAAAGTGACAAGGAAATTAACAAAAAACCTCTAATAATATCTTGTTAAAGAAATATTGAAGATAGAAAAAAAGCTGTAAAGCTCCTGTTTTAGCCCTTAGCTCCTGTTTTAGCCTTTAGCTCCTGTTTTAGCCTTTAACTTCTGTTTTAGTCTTTAGCTCCTGTTTTAGCCTTAAGCGCCTGTTTTAGCCTTTAGCTCCTGTTTTAGCCTTTAGCTCCTGCTTTAGCCTTTAGCTCTTGCTTAAGCCTTTAGCTTCTGTTTTAGCCTTTAGTTCCTGTTTTAGCCTTAAGCTCCTGTTTTAGCATTTAGCTCCTGTTTTAGCCTTTAGCTCCTGTTTTAGCCTTTAGCTCCTGTTTTAGCCTTTAGCTCCTGCTTAAGCCTTTAGCTCCTGATTTAGCCTTTAGCTCCTGTTTTAGCCTTTAGCTCCTGTTTAGCCTTTAGCTCCTGCTTTAGCCTTAAGCTCCTGCTTTAGCCTTTAGCTCCTGCTTTAGCCTTTAGCTCCTGTTTTAGCCTTTAGCTCCTGTTTTAGCCTTTTGCTCCTGTTTAAGCCTTTAGCTTCTGTTTTAGCCTTTAGCTTCTGTTTTAGCCTTTAGCTTCTGTTTTAGCCTTTAGCGCCTGTTTTAGCCTTTAGCTCCTGTTTCAGTCCTTAGCTCCTGATTTAGCCTTTAGCTCCTGTTTTGGCTTTTAGTTCCTGTTTTAACCTTTAGCTCCTGTTTTAGCCTTAAGCTTTTGTTTTAGCCTTTAGCTCCTGTTTCAGTCTTTAGCTCCTGTTTTAGCCTTTAGCCTGTGCTCTCTCTCTCTCCTGTTTATCTTTCTTCTTCTCTTCTGTCTCTTTTCTGTCAGACAGTCCAGCTCCTGTTTCAAACATTTCTACTAAATAAATCACAGATTAATTATTTTCAGCAGAGAAAAACTCAGATCTCTTTTCTCTCTGATAAACTTCATCAGCTGCTGGAAACTTTGACTTCATGAAATCAGTTTATTTCAGTCTGACCTGATTGGAAAACTGAGAATTAACGTTTAGAAACAACCTTTTTAATGCTGATAATCTCATATTAAGTTGTGGATTATGGTAAAAAGAAGCAGTAATCAGCGTCATTGTTTCAGAAATGCTGGTTGATCACAGCAAACTGCAAAATGCCAGCGCTGTATTGGTTTAATTATCTGCAGAACATGTGATCATAAACAGAGAGAAAGGGATCGTTATATGAAATAATCACAGACGACATTCCAGACGTGTTTGATGGAGTTGTTGCTGCTGCAGGAACACACCGCTCTGATTTATCTCTCTGTTTTCCACCACTGTTGATCTGGGAAAGTTTGGTTTAGGGTGTAATGGAGGTCAGTGTGTGTGTGTGTGTGTGTGTGTGTGTGTGTGTGTGTGTGTGTGTGTGTGCAGAGGAGTACCATACATTGATGTAGGGAGTCAGTTATGAAGGTGCGCTGACTCTTATCTGCTCCTATCACTGAAGCTGCAGGTGTTTCTGTCAGACTCATGGGAAAAAAAACTCCTCCAGGAGATTCACAGAGAGGAGAGAGAGAAACCAGGAATCAGGTGAGAAATAAAACCTCAACTCCAATAAAGTTCGGACGTTGAGAAAATTCTGACTTGAGTACTTAAGCATTTCGAGTTTTATTTTATAATTTGACTTTTTACCAAAAATTATGACTTAATATTGGCCAAGATATATCTAAAAAAGATCATTTAGCTTTAAACTCAAGATTTTGACTTTTTATATTTTGACTTAACCCAAATTTTTGACTTAAAATGGGTCAAGAAATCCCAACAAATCCAGTTTTTTTTCACTTTTATATTCCTTACAGGTGTTAATGGGCATGTACACAATCCAGATGTCATTAATGTCAGTTTTAGGGACGAAAATGTCCCTAAAACTGGCTATTTTCTGAGTTTAATCCCAATTTTCTTGACATTTTTGTCGCTTTTCAACCAATTTTTTATCACAATCCTCTTTTATTCATCACTTTTTTCTTGCTCCTTCGAATTTTTTTAAAAGTTTCCTCCAAAATTTTCTTGCAAATTTTTGTTGCTTTCTGCCCATTTTTGTCACTATTCACTTTGTTTTTGCCACTTTTGGACCATTTTTTGTAACAAACTGACTATTTTCCAGGTGAAATCCCAACTTTCTTGCCATTTTTGTTGGTTTTGCCCATTTTTACCACTTTTCCCTGTTTTTCATCAGGGTTTGGGGTTTTTTTCAATCAATTTTTGCTTCTTTCTGAATTTTTTTTTAAGTTTTTAAAAGCAAAAAAGGTGAAAAAAGTGACGGAAATAAACGGAAAAGTGGTAAAAATGGCTAAAAAGCAACAAAAATGTCAAAAAAAATTGGGATTAAACTTGGTGAACAAATGGTGAAATAAAAGTTGGGATTATGTTGGATTATAGTCATTTTGTTATAAAAAATACTGGTCTCAAAATGGCTCAACATTTTTAAATCAATTTTTGCTTCTTTCTGAATTTTTTTAAAGTGTCCACCATTATTTTGTTGCTTGGCCTTTTAATCGTTTTACTATTTTGGGACCATTTTTTTCACACACAAGTCACTATTTTCAAGGTTCACTCCAAATTTTTGTTGTTTTTGCCCATTTTTGACATTTATCACTCTTTTTGTGCCACTTTTGCATCATTTTTATCCCTAAAACTGGCTATTTTCTGAGTTTAATCCCAATTTTCTCGACATTTTTGTCGCTTTTCAGCCATTTTTTATCACAATCCCCTTTTATTCAGCACTTTTTTTCACCATCTTTGCTCCTTCCAATTTTTTTTAAAGTTTCCTCCGAAATTTTCTTGCAAATTTTTGTTGCTTTCTGCCCATTTTTGTCACTATTCACTTTGTTTTTGCCACTTTTGGACCATTTTTTTTGCAACAAACTGACTATTTTCCAAGTTAAATCCCAACTTTCCTGCCATTTTTGTTGGTTTTGCCAATTTTTACCACAGGTTTTCAACAGGATTTTTTTTAAATCAATTTTTGCTTCTTTCTAACATTTTTAAAGTGTCCTCCATTATTATTTTTTTGACTTGTTACATGAATTTAGACATCATGAGACATTATTCTGGACTTGTAAATTGAATATGGCTCATAACAAATGGGATTGGCCAATTTTTTCTAAAGATTTCAAAAATGACGTGCATGTTTTTTGTGCTTCTGTTGAAACTGTACTGAGATGTTTTTTCCACCCTCATGTGTTTTTTTTCTCCACAGGTGAGAATCCATCATTTCAGCCCGGCCGCCTGCTTAATTGCCCGTCACACGTGTCTACACCCGAGCGTCTCGTCGCCCACCGTGACAAACCCTCGCCACCGTCCCGGTCCGCCCCAGACCTGCGAGCTCGGCCCCCCCATCCAGGTATGCGCTCAGCCTCGCCGTGGCTCCGGGCGCTGCATGTTCTTGTTGTGGGTTGAGCAACTGCATTAGTCATTTCACATTCCAGATTCCTACCCCATGCTGTATTCACCGCTCGCTCTCTGTCTCTGCACCAAACCCACGTTTCTACCTCCTGGTGTCACCACCTGATCTCAACACACGTCTCTGCAAAGGTTTTTTTTTTAAGGTTTAGATGTTCAACCTGGAGCTCAGAGGTTTGTCCTGCTTTGTGTCCTGGAGCAAAGAATCCACCAAACCTTCAGTTAACGCTTCAGTTAACATCTACTGTTCTTAAATGAGTGATGTATAAACCTGAAGGCTATGAAAGCTGCTTTGAATAATATCTTTTTGCCAAGCAACACAACTATAATACATATTTTAACCTCTTACGTTCCAACGGGTCGTCAGCAACCGGTTCACCATTTCAAAGAATCACTCTGATAGTGATCACAACAATGTGGACGTCCTACCTGTTTGGGGTCATTACGTCACATCCTGACGCCCGTACCCTGAATATTCACTCTCCTTTCCACCAGAGGAATCCACTCAAGTTTGTATAGTTTTCACAACAAAGTAGTTTAATAAGGTTCACCACTTTAAAGAGGACATTTCAGGCAACAAACAGACAGACAGCACAGGCAAGAGTTCAATAACAGCAGCTTCACAGTCTTAGAGCATTTCCTCCTCAGTGTCAATCTGACAAAGCTGCAAGTCTTTGTTTTCAACAGGGTTCTAGCTGCAAGATTAAAGTGAGTTTCCATCCCAGGACAGCTTGTGATAGACAACAAATGCTCCCTGCTTGACTGGTCTTGTGTAATAGCTCTAATAGAGGGTTGTTTATTGGCTAACAGGCCTGTCACTCACTCCTACAGTAACCAATCACCTTACACTTCACAGGAAGCAGCTGTAGCCATTTAGATCATTGGTGAGACCTATTTATTCCCATGCATCTTCATTCACATTCATGAAGAGGACACTGAGCACTGATGAAGCTGATTTTATTTGGTCACCTGAGACTAAAAACTCTCTAACTCCTACAAAGTTTTACCTAAAAAGCTCAAATTTCACCCAGATGTAGATGAGAAGGTGTAGAAGTGATGTGGTGGATGTTTAATGTCTGGGATGAAGCATCTTGATGTGATTGATTATCAAGAATGGAGAGAAAAAAGTGTTTCAGCCGCATATAAAAACACAACATTTTCTGAAACTAGAGACTTTAATCTTTCGAATGAAGAGTCACTGATGAGTTTTGATGTTGTGTTTCTTCAGTTGTAAGGTGGAAACATAGTGTAGGTTTATAGGACAGAGTTTTGTGGGATGTGGGGGGTTAAGAACGGCCTTTGCCCCGTTGTGTCGATCCATCTTCATCCGTCAGAGCCGCACGCTCGGCTGCAGCCAAACCCGCCATCATCACCTTTACCTGAACCAGGCCTGAGCAGACACAGCAGATTGTGTTACGCCGACGTTTTCCTCCTCGCTCAGACCAACGAGAAGCTCCAACATTCAGCGGCGCCCGCAGAGAGGAACCCAACAACAAACACACTCCACATCACTCCAGCGACTGACCACAGGTGCACACACACACACACGTATGCAAAAACCTCTGTGGGCTCACCTGTCTCCTGTCAGGATTCACACACACAGACACACACACTTTAACCCCCCACCCGGCTCAAAGCAGCCACCCTCGGGGCTTGTGCGTGCGAATCCGGCTGTGGACTCAGCAGCCCCCATCGCGCCCCCCCCCTCACTCAGGGCAGCGAGGGAAATGAAGGCTTTAGGAGTTCATTATAAAACAACAACAGCAGCAGCAGGGGAGAGGCCTCCTGGGGCCAAACACTCACCCTCTTCATCCTCATCTTTCTCCTTTATGTCCCTCCATTTCTCAACCCCGCTGCTCCCTGCGACACCCCCCCCCCAACATCTGCCCCCTCCCTCTGCTCCTGCTGAGAAAAACAGCTTCCTTATGATACAGTCGCCGCTTGACCGAGGTTAAATATTGATCGGCTGAATCTCGATGAGTTAACGTCGTGAACTTGTTCGACCTCCAACACCAGAGCAGCAACTTTTTCTGTTTCCCTCACATCAACTTTTCAGTCCTGGGGGGGAATTTAATATCCAAGGAGAAGTTTGTTGGTTCAACTTTCTGCTGGTATTAGTTTGAAAACATCCACTTCAAACAAAACATCTCAGAAAACTTCAACAAATCAGGTTTCTACCAGGGCTGAACCATTTACAAAAATAATCTCATTCTTTAAGTTTAATCCCAAATGTTTTTTCATTTCTGTTGATTTTGGCCATTTTTACCAATTTTACTATTTTTTGCTACTTTTTAAACTTGTTCATGTTTCCTCCAAAATGTTCTTGTTAATTTTTGTTGCTTTCTGCCCATTTTTGTCACTATTCACTATGTTTTTGCCACTTTTGGACCATTTTTTTGCAACAAACTGACTGTTTTCCAAGTTAAATCCCAACTTTCTTGCCATTTTTGTTGGTTTTGCCAATTTTTACCACTTTTCCATGTTTTTCATTAGTTTTTTTTTTTTTTTTTTTTTTTTTTTTTTTTTTTTTTTTTTTTTTTTTTTTTTTTTTTTTTTTTTTTTTTTTTTTTTTTTTTTTTTTTTTTAATCAATTTTTGCTTCTTTCTGAATTTTTTGAAGTGTCCACCAATATTTTCTTGCTTGACCTTTTAACCATTTTACTAATTTTGGACCACTTTTTTCCCACACCTTGTCACTATTTCCAAATGTTTGTTGTTTTTGCCCATTTTTGACATTTATCACTCTTTTTGTGCCACTTTTGCATCATTTTTGTCCCTAAAACTGGCTATTTTCTGAGTTTAATCCCAATTTTCTTGACATTTTTGTCGCTTTTCAGCCATTTTTATCATAATACCCTTTTATTCCTCACTTTTTTCACCATTTTTGCTATTTCCAATTGTTTTTTAAAGTTTCCTCCAAAATTTTCTTGCAAATTTTAGTTGCTTTTTGGCAATTTAAGTCACTTTTCACTCTTTTTTTTTGCCACTTTGAGACCATTATTTTTTTTCTAACAAACTGACTTAAATCGATTATAATCCCAACTTTAATTTCACCATTTGTTCACCAAGCTGAATCCCAAATGTCTTTCCATTTCTGTTGATTTTGCTCATTTTTACCAATGTTCACTGGTTTTCATCACTTCTTTTACTATTTTTGCTACTTTTTAAACTTGTTTATGTTTCCTCCAAAATGTTCTTGTTAATTTTTGTTGCTTTCTGCCCATTTTTGTCACTATTCACTTTGTTTTTGCCACTTTTGGACCATTTTTTTTTGCAACAAACTGACTATTTTCCAAGTTAAATCCCAACTTTCTTGCCAATTTTGTTGGTTTTTTTCCTATTTTTACCACTTTTCCCTGTTTTTCATCAGGTTTTTGTTTTTTTTTTAAAATAAATTTTTGCTTCTTTCTGAATATTTTTAAAGTTTTTAAAAGCAAAAAAGGTGAAAAAAGTGACGAAAATAAACAGAAAAGTGGTAAAAATGGCTAAAAAGCAACAAAAATGTCAAGAACATTGGGATTAAACTTGGTGAACAAATGGTGAAATAAAAATTGGGATTATGTTGGATTATAGTCAGTTTTTTATAAAAAAAATGGTCTCAAAATTTTTAAATCAATTTTTGCTTCTTTCTGAATTTTTTAAAGTGTCCACCATTATTTTCTTGCTTGGCCTTTTAATCGTTTTACTAATTTGGGACCATTTTTTTCCCACACAAGTCACTATTTTCAAGGTTCACTCCAAATTTTTGTTGTTTTTGCCCATTTTTGACATTTATCACTCTTTTTGTGCCACTTTTGCATCATTTTTGTCCCTAAAACTGGCTATTTTCTAAGTTTAATCCCAATTTTCTTGACATTTTTTATCACAATCCCCTTTTATTCATCACTTTTTTCACCATTTTTGCTCCTTCCAATTGTTTTAAAGTTTCCTCCTGAATTTTCTTGCAAATTTTTGTTGCTTTATGGCAATTTTAGTCACCTTTCAGTCTTTTTTTTTTGCCAAGTTTTGACCATTTTTTGAAACCTTTTCACTATTTTCCAGGTTCACTCCCAATTTTGATTTATTTGGCCATTCAAGTCTTTTTTCACTTTTTTTTTTGCCACTTTGAGACCAATATTTTTTAATAACAAACTGACTATAATGTAACATAATCCCAACTTTTATTTCACCATTTGTTCACCGAGTTTAATCCCAATGTTCTGGACATTTTTGTTGCTTTTTAGCCATTTTTACCACTTTTCAGTTTATTTTCGTCACTTTTTTTCACCTTTTTTGCTTTTTTTCTGAATTTATTTTAAGTTTCCTCCTGAATTTTCTTGCAAATTTTTGTTGCTTTTTGTCCATTTTAGTCACTTTTTGTTTACATCCCCTGATGCTAAACATTCACAAAGTTTTCATGAAGATTTCTACAGAAGAAGTCCATAACAGACCCGTGTGATTCACCCATGTACAGCAGGTTCTCATGTCCACTGCCTGCCCTCCTCACTCATGGTCAACCTGAGTAATAATTTTGCATTTACTAAATTCAAGGTGACTGCCGTGGCATATTTCAGCTTTAAAAAAAATTAATTATCTACTTTACTTGGAAATTTTGAGGCAATTTGTTTCCTAAGTTTCTTCAAGTAAAGTCAACAAGTCACGTTTTACAGTGTAGCGAGTTTTTTTGCCTTGGGAGATAAAAAATCTATACAGATAATTTCAAAGCATTTCTTCATTACCTGAAATTTGAGAGTCTTAAAAGATTAAGTTGCAGAAATAAAGAAGAATCTTTGAGTAAGAACAAAGTTTTTTTTTTCACCGAAAATCCTCCAGTTTTTAAATTGATTGACATTTGCTCTTTGAAACTTTAATTTTACTTCATCGTAGGGTTTTATAAATGTCACATTAACCCGTTTGATTAGTGGCCCTGAGGCCGTCACACCCACGCACACACTCTGCTCCCACAATGCATCACTCTCACTGTACTACCATTATAGAGAAGTTTAAGGTCAAAGTTGTCTTAAAATTCACCGAAACACTCAGGGTTGATGTTTTAATAAGGAGTAATGATGTGTAATCATTGTAATTATGAGAGCAACATCAAAAGCAGCAGAGCACGCACTGGTACAAAGACCATCTGTGTGCTGCAGCTTCACCGCCGCCGCCACCGCCGCCGCACAAACGAGCGGAAAGTTATGATTCACAGATAATCGCACGTAAACTGCTCTCATTGTCATTCTTTCAGGGGGAGGAGGTGAATCAGGGGTCAATCACATTTCTTCTTCTTCATCGTTGTTGCTGTCCGTGCACCAGCTGGAGGCAAAACACCTGTACGCACCACCTCCACCCACCTGCTCGCCACCCGCTGCCACCGCCTGCTGCTCGCCATGGAGGATAGAGGATGATGCACGGAGACCACAGGTGAAAAAGAGGAAGTGGTTGAGCCTGATACATGCAGGGTGTAGAGTTACACAGCACTAAAAAAGACACAACACTGAACATACAGGTGTATAAATCTTATTTATTTTAAATAAGATTGAAAACTTTTGAATTCTGCATGAACATATATTATCAAATCCAAAAGCTCCATTCAAGAATCTAAAATATTAAACAATAAAAGGAGAGCACATGACTCTGCAGACAGAGCTCATAAATCTGACTGAGATTTGCCAAAAAGATGAAGTGAGGTAGAAGAATTATGATCCCACGTTGTCACACGCCTGGAGCCCTGACGTGACTTATAACCACGTCAGGATTCAGGGAAAAGCTTCAGTCGCTCTCAGAGTGAGAATCAGAAAACAATCACGCTGATTTTCTTTGTAATTTGTGGAAATGAGCAGTGTGATTGGCTCACTTCAAAGACGAGGAGAGATGAAGCCGAAACAGAATCAGAGAGAAAAGACTGAGAATAGTTTAAAGAGGAGGGAGTTATATGTGTGTGTGTGTGTGTGTGTGTGTGTGTGTGTGTGTGTGTGTGTGTGTGTGTGACATTCTTTGTGTTTGCTGTTTCTCTTTGTGAGCATTTCCATAGACATTTCCATAAGAGCAACTGAAGCCGAGCTGGTTTTCCTCCTCGAGCAGGAATCACAACGAATCAGTGGCATCGACCTGACGCTGCAAAGCTCCAGTGGTTCAAACATTTACACCAACGCTTCGGTTTGATTTTAGTTACATATAAAGAGCAGTTTAAGTGCTTTACGATGAGAAAGACAGAGACAAACCAGGGCTGAACAATGCAGATAAGATTTATACACAACTACGGCTTCAGTGAAAACAACTTTATGAACAGAAGTTGCACATTAACAAAATCAAACTTGCAGGAGTTGAATGTTTTGTGCAGAAAACCTTCAGTTCTGGATTAATTTTATTTCGGTGCAGAATCCAAAACTAATCTCAGTTTTTTTAACTATTGGAGCCTCGTTTTCTTATAACACACTGGGAGACTATTCATAAAAGTTTCTGTTGAGTTAGATTATTATTCTGATTAAATCTAAAATTGACATGCTGATTCCAAAACTGATGTCAGTTTTTTTCCAGCACATCAAGTTTTTTCAAGTCAATCAGTGGAATTTTACAGTTTTGGAAAAGGCATGCCAATTTTACTTTTTAATCAGCATAAAAATCTAATCCAACAGATTTTTTTTTGTTTTCAAATTGTTCCCCAGTGTTATTTTTCCAACTAGTAGAAGTGCAATTTTTGTGAATTTTCTGTATACAAAACTTGGCTTTGCAGGTTTTCTGTGTTAATTGAATTCATAAGTCAATAAATATAAAAATTAGTCAGTAAATTTGGATGTAAAATGAATTAAAAAATTAGTCAAAATCCCACACCAGGTGAGGTTGGTGTATTATTTTGTTGTGTTTTATTCACTGAAGTAGTTCCACCTAATAATGCTTTGAGTTGTTTGGAACCTTGAGCTTGCCGTAGTTGTGCTGGAGTCACATTTTTGAGTTTTAATTATTGTTCACTAATAGTTATTGTGACATGTTTCTGTGATGAAAGTTGAAATTCTGTTTTTAAAACCAAAGTTATATCCATGTATGCTAACCACTAGCATATGAATGTAATTCCCCATATACATTAGCACGGAGCTAGCTCTGTTTTCTCTATGGTTCAATTGCAGATGCGTAACATGTTGAATGTGTTAAATCTGAATCTCTTGTGAAAGAGTATTGTACATTTCTTTTTGTGCTTAGTTTTACAGCTTCTTGAGAAAAACTTCAAGCAGAAAATCTTGGGAAACTAATAATGAAGATGGATTTAACTATTTCTGATCGATTCTTAACCATTTCTCTCTTTTCTTTTTTTTAATTTCCCACCATGTTTGTGCGTCCAGGATGTTTGTCATTGGCTGAAATGAGGTTTGTGGTTTTCTGCTTTTATCTGTACATGCAGGACAAGCAGGAAAAGATTTTACTGTTGATCTTATTGATTTTGCGATAATGATATTTTGAAAGTTCATATCTAGATATAAACATGACAACCATACCCTGCAAAAAAATGAAATCCAAGCAAGTGTTTGTCTCTTTGTTTTGGCAAAAAAAATCTTTTTTGGCTCAATTTGGGTCATATTCACCTGAAAAATGTCTTATTTCAAGATATTTTAGACAAAGAAATGACATCTGAATTGCTTGTTTTGAGTAAAAATAAACTCTTTCCTGTAATGAAACAATCTAATTCAAGTAACTTGGCTTCATTAAGATTCTGTTTGGCCAATATTAGGTCAAAATTTTGAGATTAAAAAGTCAAAATTAAATCATGTGATGCGAAAAGGCAACAATGTGAGATAAAAGAAAAGTTGAAATTTTGCAGTAAAGGTCAAAACTTTGAGATAAGTATTGGAAATTTTGAGATGAAAATACGTCGAAATGTTGGGATGATAAAGTCAATATAAGAAAAACATAATGATAATCTAAGGATTTTGACTATTTACCTGAAAATTAAATTATTATGGGTAAGAAAAACATGCAAACAAATCAAGTTTCTCTCTTTTATATTTTGAACTTGTGGAAATCAGACGTCAGTTTTGTCTTTTGGACCTGTCAGTCGATTGTGGCTCATGTTGAGGCTAAAAAGATATTTTATTGTGAAAAATAAGACACAAACACTTGTTTAGATTTCAGTTTTTGTTGTGTAAATCATTCAGCCCTCAGACAAACAAACAGGTGATTCCTTTGAACCTCGATGTCAGAAATAAACGAGAGGAAGTTTTTCTAAAGCAGCAGTTTGACAGAAACGATGACTGAGAGAATAAATAGTCTGGTTGAAAAGCAGTTTCTCTGCTTGTTGTTGTTGTTCTGGATCTTCCAGTCCAGTTCTGGGTTCAGAGCTCAGTTTGCAGCTCAGCATCAGTGCATCGAAGCGGAGGAGTGAGGAGCGAAGAGCAGCAGAGTTTATTCCTCCTCAGCGACACTTTCACAAACGCTCAGGTGCAGTTTCTTTTTTTTTTTCAGGCGTTTTTGCAGGTGTACACTTCCTCCTCCCTCACACACGTCTGACACTCCACGTGGCAGCACCAGCGCACCTGGCAGTGGCAGGAGAGGCTGGTGAGCCGCATGGCCGTGTTGTAGCCTCGCCCGCAGCACATGCTCTGACAGCTGGTGTCCTTGGCGCAGGCGCGGCCCCCCGTACCCGAGGAGTAGCGCGAGGGTCTGCAGAAGCTGGGGGAGTCCTCCAGGTAGACCAGGTCGGTGGTTCGGAGGCTCTGGCCGTGTCGACGCGGGCCCGCCAGCTCCGTCTCCCCCGTGGCGGCGTTGGTGACGCTCAGCACTCGCACGGCGGTGTCGTAGCGGTACTTCAGCAGCCGGCCCGTGTCGTGGAAAGGAGACAGCTGCTTCCAGCAGGTTCTGACGGCGCAGGAGCCGGAGACGCCGTGACACTTGCAGGTCGTTTTCAGGGCGCTCTTTATGGCCTGTGGAGGAAACAGAGGGAGACGTCAGATCCTGGAGGTTAATCACCTGAATCTGCAGGTTTATCAGGACCAGAGGAGACCGGGGCGGGGGGATCAGGGGCGGCTTTATGGGGGGGCCACAGGGTCCCAGGCCCATCATAATTATAATGAAATGCTGAACATCAGCAGCCAATAAACAGGTGTCAAGGGTCGAGCCATTGACTGTATATAGAATGGACAGCGTGTTTCCGCCTGTCACCGTTCTACGATTTTGAAGCCAAAAAACCCAGTTTCTCTAGCCGCCATTGTGCAGCCAGAGTCTGCGCAGTAGAGAATTTCCGGTGGAGCCAAGTAAAAAAGAGAAATAAAAATATTTATTTCTTCTTCTTCAGAAGGTTAAGTCTCCTTTTGGCTCTTTCCCGAAGTTTCTTATATCCCCGATAAAAACTACTCACGAACTGCAGCTGTCAACTATCGTAAAACGAAACTAATATCACGGTTTTTAACGTCCAATAACTAATGAGAAACTAACTTCTCAGAAAAAAAACACCTGAACACCATGCAGCCAGATGACATCATCATACCACCTTAGAGTAAAGATGAGAGAAACGTTTCTACCACCATAGTATTAAAAAATTTCAAAAGGGCCGAGTATAGACCTTATGTACCCCTCCGCCCCGAATACTGGATATGTGCAGCCAGACACCAGGGGGCGGGGCTTATGACCTATACTGCAGCCAGACACCAGGGGGCGGGGCTTATGACCTATACTGCAGCCAGACACCAGGGGGCGGAGCATCTGCTGGAGGCTTCAGTTTGGAGCTGTGTGGTATCTTAAAAGTTAAAACCCTTTTGAACGCGACTGAGTTTTAACATTTAATACGTCATTCAGTACATTTTTATCTTTTGTACACCCCTCCTGCCACACACACAAAAATCTAACTATTTTGGAGATGATTTGGCGGCCCATTTGCACTATCTTCACGGCCCACCAGGGGGCCACGAACCACAGGTTGGGAATCATTGATCTAAATAATGATTCACTGACATTTTTGATAGAACGCCCACCCAACATGGGTTTGGGCCCCCCAGAACTGAAACCCTGGCTCCGGCCCTGGCGTGGTGGCCTTTAGCCCGGCTCAGTCAGAAGTTTTGACATAATGGATTGAGAGGGGACTGCTCAACACGCCGTATTTCATTCCCCTCACATTTCTCACTTGGACAGCTCTTGAATTTGTTTTCCCCCCAATGTGTTGAAACTAGCTCAGTCTGTCTCTGCGCTGGAGCCCGAGGCGGAGGTGACAAACAGTGCAGACAGAGGAATCTCTCCACCCTGTTCTTTGTACATGCCTGCTCATGGAAAACACTGATAAGAATTTCTCTGCAAGAAGTGCCAACAGAGAAAAAAGAGCGGAGTTTAGGGATGAGGATCCAGAACAGGTTCCTCCTCAGAATCGATAAGAAACAGTTCAATCCATCGACATTGTTCTCCTTTACTCTTCACGATTCCCTAACCTTTTATTTTTAAGCTACGCTGCAGCGGACGGACCTGACGTCATCTATTTTGAAAACTGTGATCCAGGATTTTCTGCTTGAAGCTTAACGAAGAAGCTGTAAAACTAAAAACACAAAGAAACGAACATTATTCTCTCACAAGTAGAGAAGGAAACTTTTTACATTTGAACCAATACGGTTCTGATGTCTGGTGCCTGGGAATCAGTATCAATTTTCTTTACTTTTGTCTAAATCTCAAAATATTTCAATTGAACAGATACATTTCTCAATATCTAAACCAGGGGTTCCCAAACTTTTCCGTCTGTGACCCCCAAAATAGCAGCGTTAGGGACTGGTGACCCCCTGCTGTGGTACAACACTAATGGAATAATCCAAAAAAAGACAAAAACCAACAAAACCCTCCCTGAGGAAACTTAATTTAACTGATCGATAGAAAATTTACAGACTAATGTTCACTTTGCTGAGTTCACGACATCAAACTTGAACAAAGAAATGTGAAAAACAGATAAAACATTTTCTGTTTGCATAATTTTATATTATCTTTCACCCCAATTTTTGCTTTTATTCTCACAATAATGGATAAAATGTTCATGAATTGTTCATAGTTTTCGGTTTTGGGACACATTCCATGACCCCCTATCAATGTCTCGCGACCCCCCAAAGGGTCCAGACCCCCACTTTGGGAACCACTGATCTAAACTTAAACAAATATATCAAATATTGAACTGTTTGTACTGTAACATCACAGTCGTTTCATGAATTTCTTCAACTGGAAAACTCATCACGAAATTAAACTTAAGCTTAATAAATTAACTACAACTAATTTTAAAGCTGTTGAGAAATGTAAAAAACTTTTGTCCCGTAATTTTCACCTTGTCAAATGTCAGGGTGGTGCAACCGTAACATTAGACTTTTATTTTAAAGTGAAGAGAATAAAACAGGAAACAGGAAACTGCATCAGCCAGAGGAGCCCAAATGACATTTGTGACCAAGTGGAAAAGTTTGTAGATTTCTCTGAAATACTGATAAAAAAGGTTTTTTCACTTCATTGGTGACTGGAACAATTTCCATGTCAGGTGGTACAACCAATGTAATAATGTGAAATGTTATTTTAACATCAAATTATTGATCTTATTCACAAATAAAAGAAATGAAACACACAAAATGAAAATGTATGAGTCACTACAGACACTTGAGAGATACTTGCCAATAATTTCACACAGAAAAAATAACAGGAACATATAAATATATTTTCATATATTTGGTTGCACCACCTGACATTTTTGGGTGCTCAAATTAAAAATACTAAAAGATAATGAACCTAAAAACTTTGAAATGTTGGTCAACTACTGAAATCTGTTAGAAAACATAATTCTTCTCCCAGAAATATGTTTTTGGCCATTTTCAAAGAACTTTTTAAAAATACATTTTTTTTTTGACCCTGTCTGAATGATTTTTTCAGTTTGTCGCTTTATTATTTGGTTTCAGTAAAGTCTCATCTGTCCTCGTCCCTGATGGCGTTCAGGTTTTGGTCAGCGTGAGCGCGGTGCCATCACTCAGCCTGACGTGGGGCCAGAGACAGGTCAAAGAGAGAGAGAGACCCCGAGGGGACGTTTGGTTTGAGGAGCCGGGTTCCTCCCATCGCAGGTATGAACCCCCCCGGGGGCTGAGAGTGAGGGATGAGGGGGCGCCGACCTCTGGGTGTTTTTTGCGGCTGGCGCTCTCTCCTCCTCGGAGGTGTAAAGAGAGGAAAACATTTTACCTCAGCTGAGATGAGATAAGAAACTTCTTCCTGTTGTGTCTTTGAGTCTGTGTGTAAGTGAGGAGCAGCCCGAGGCCTTCAGGCTGCACACGCTCGTTAGGAACATTAGCTGGATTTATGAAGAGCACACACATCCAGTAAGTGGAAAAAAAATGCTCGCTCGTATATTAAAAAGAGGCCACGGTTATAATCGTTCTCTCTGACATGAGACCTTTAATTTTCTGCAGGGCCCGCACAGCAAGCTTTATCATGCCTGAGAACACCTGGCTCCAGCCGTCTTCTTGTCTCTACCCTCGCTCCTCCAAGGCCGACGACGGCAGCAAACAAGGGGGCGTTTGTCTGGCAGAAACTTTCAGGTTTGATCACAAATTTGTTGATGGCACAGGAGTGTGTAATTGTTGTTTAAACGTGTGGCACAGGTAAAGGTGAGGTTTTCAACGCCCGAGGCTCAGCAGAGAAACTCAAGAAGGAACGAGGAAGCTTGTTTTTCTCTGCAGCTCTGTTTCTCAGTTTCTCTCTCACTTACCCGGATTCCCACGTTGATGTTGTGGGCGTCGACCTGAGCCCTCAGGTCTTTGCTGACCCTCTTCTGGCCCAGAAACTTCTTGAGGAACTTGGTGCTGTATTTCAGGTTGTCTCCACAAACCCCCCACTGCCACGCTTCTCGGTGCTGGATGCCGGGGGATTCGTCACATGTGCACCTCTCCATTCGGCCCGAGCTGCACGCTTTGGCGAGCGCGTGGGTCAGAGCTGCAGAGGACACCGCCAGCAGGAAGGCCGTCTCCTTGAACGCTGCGAAACAAAACGACTCATCAGAGGAGACGCAGAAACAAAATGTACACAACATTTAACTTATTACACTCCACTGGGTCATCGGCAACTCATCAAAGCATAAACACCAACAACTTTGTCCCACACAGAATGTTTTACCACATTTCAGTCTCTAAGTTTGTTTCACATTACGTCACATCCTGACGCCCGTACCCTGAATATTCACTCTCCTTTCCACCAGAGGAATCCAGAGTTCAAACATATCAAAAGTGTTGTTTCATCAAATTATTCCAAGTGGTGAAATTTCTCCTGTAAAGTCCGTTGTTTGTCTGTCTGTCGTGTCCGTTCTCATCAATAACAGCAGCTTCACAGTCTTAGAGCATTTCCTCCTCAATGTCAATCTGACAAAGCTGCAAGTCTTTGTTTTCAACAGGGTTCTAGCTGCAAGACTAAAGTGAGTTTCCATCCCAGGACAGCTTGTGATAGACAACAAGAGCTCCCTGCTTGACTGGTCTTGTGTAATAGCTCTATAAGAAGGTCGTTTATTGGCTAACAGGCCTGTCACTCACTCCTACAGTAACCAATCACCTCACACTTCACAGGAAGCAGCTGCAGCCATTTACATCATTGGTGAGACCTATTTCACATTCATGCAGAGAAACAATCCGTGACTGTGAACCACAGTTTCATGATGTTTGCTGAACCTTTCCACAAACAGAGCAAAGTTGATTAAGAAGAGGACACTGACAAATTCAACAAGTCAAAATTCCAGGGTGAAAGTTGTAAAATTTATACTTAAGTCGGGATTCTAGAAAAAGTCTGAAGTCTTCAATTCATGTCAAAACTTGTAGGAAAACAAAGCTGGAGAATAAAGTCAGAACCCTGCAAAAAGGCTGAAAATTCTAGGAATAAAAGTCTGTATTATAGCAAAAAGGCTCTGATTTTTGGTTTGTGGTAAATACACTAAATTTTGAGATTCTGTTCAGAATTCTGGAATTAAAAGAAATCAGGATCTTGGGGGGTTAAAGTCAGAATTCTAAAATGTTAGTCTCCTTGATGAGGAATAATCTGTGACTGTGAACAACAATTTCATGGTTTTTGTTGAACCTTTAAGGGAGTAAAGTTGACTATAAAGAGGACACTGAGCACTGATGAAGCTGGTTTTGATTGTGCGAAGTCTTCGTATGAGAGTGTGATGTTTGGTCACCTGAGACTAAAAACTCTCTAACTCCTACAAAGTTTTACCTAAAAAGCTTAAATTTCACCAAGATGTAGACGAGAAGGTGTAGAAGCGATGTGGTGGATGTTTTATGTCTGACATGAAGCATCTTGAAGTTAAAAGTTATCCTGATGTCGACTTTAGCTTCATATTAAAATGACATTTTCTGTAACTAAAGATTTCAATCTTTCCTTTGAGGTGTTGGGATGAATTTTGACCTTGTGCTTCTTCAGTTATCAGCTTTTAAACACAGTTTGGTGTGTATCCCTGAGTTAAATGAGATGTAAGAGGTTAATGCTTTAGAACATGTCTCCTGTTTGGTGGTTTGAAGATAATTTACTTTACAAGCATCAAAATTTCAACCTCGACCTCATGACGTTGTCCTGGTTTCCCTCTAACCTCAGCGTTGTCCTGCGAGTTTTCTTGTGTCATAATTCGTCCTCTGACCTTTTTCTTTTTGGTCACACTCTGTTATTTGCTTCCCTGAGAGTCACCACCAGGCTATATTTTCATCCAATTAATTATTATTTTGACTGGGAAGGATTTTCCCAGATGAAAGTGGGTAATCATGCCACCCTTTTCCTCTGGGAATGGGCGCTTTCCCGAGATAAAAATAACCACAGGGCAAGAGCTCTTTCCACCGCAACACATTTCTTGGCTTTTCTACTCCCTCATTACCTCCGTGCTGACCTGTTCATGTTCTCCCACACACTGATATCCATATGCAATAAAGCATTTTCAGAGCACAGCAGCGTGGCTCTGCGCGCATTATGGTAATTTATTACAGGGGTTTACTTTGCAAAGAGGAAATAATCAATAGTTTTATCAGGTCATGGAGAAAAAAGACAAGTANAATGTTGTTTCTCTGTCTGCACGGAACAGGAGCAGTTTATAACTCGCTCTGCATCCGAACCTCAAATTCAGCCTCATCCATGGAGAAACCAAACTCTGCGGTTATATAAATCTCAAACTTCTTTAATCCATCTTAACTTAAACTTCCACTCAGTTTTGACTTTGCATAACTTGTGTTGATGGGTAAACCTCCACAATAAACCCAGCACCTTTAAATGAAGCTTTTATTTTTGGAGCCTCCGCTGAGACTCATCACAAGGACAAATCCTGTTCCCTCTTCATTTTTCCAAAGTTTCTTCTTCCACAACGAGGATAAATCTCTGAGTCTGGTATCATAAACCCAAATTAGGATTTACTAGTTTAGCATCTTAAATTATGATGTTGTAAACTGTGTGATGAGGCAGAAAAACTTCACGGATCCAGAGGTAAAATAAAATGAAATGATTTCAGAGAAAATCTTTAAATGACCCATGAGGCCTGGTATTAAAGGACAGGATGTCAGGACATTATTAAAGGCCCTTCAGCCAAACCCTGTTATTGGAAACATCACTGCGCATCAGAGAACACAGAAATACGGGTGGAGCGCCATCTAGTGGAATAAACTCAAGATTAAAATGTGAACATACTCTTTCAGACAGATTCGACTGGAGTTAAATCTGCTGATTATTTCCCTGATTAACTAAATACTATTATTACTATTATTATTATTATTATTATTATTATTATTATTATCTAAGCAAAAAAATACAAGCTTGCCATTGTTGAAGATAGAATTTGAGAAAAGACAAATGAATCACCATTGCTTTGTAAGTCGTGAAGGAAAACCTTATTTCTATTAAGATTCTGAAAAATAGAAAAACTAAATATAAAAGAAATAAAAAACTTTCCTTGAATATGTTACATTTTGTATCTCAAGCTGCCAAGACACTGCACTTTGTACAAAGGTTGTTTTCTTGTTCTTTTCTATACTTAAGTTCCTTTTATTTTTCACATCTTATAATTTTTTTAAAAAATTACAACTTAATTCTTTTTGTTGTATTGTTATTTATGGGTCAATGAGGTGACGTCCCCTTTTTTGTGTCCGAGTGCAATATCTCCTTCCATCATGAATTGAGTATTTCATCACATGTGTTTCTTTATTCTATGAAACGACACAATAAACTTGTGTAGAAATTTGATAATTTTATATTGTACAAAAAAACACAAAACCAAGGAGTTTGGGGGTTTTACAGTCCACCACGTTGGCAGGACTGTTCATAGGTGTCATTAATTTGAGATTTTTAACTTACAATCAATAACATTTACCTTTAATTTTTATGTCACCGTAATATTTATGCTTGAACCTTTTTGAATAAAACATTCTTTGCAAATAAAAAGAATTTTAAAGCTGTTGAGAGATGTAAAAAACTTTTGTCCCGTAATTTTCACCTTGTCAAATGTCAGGGTGGTGCAACCGTAACATTAGACTTTTATTTTAAAGTGAAGAGAATAAAACAGGAAACAGGAAACTGCATCAGCCAGAGGAGCCCAAATGACATTTGTG
Source organism: Thalassoma bifasciatum (assembly GCA_008086565.1). Taxonomy (NCBI): domain Eukaryota; kingdom Metazoa; phylum Chordata; class Actinopteri; order Labriformes; family Labridae; genus Thalassoma; species Thalassoma bifasciatum. Next base: position 60,815 of record RPOG01001924.1, read on the forward strand.
ACCAAGTGGAAAAGTTTGTAGATTTCTCTGAAATACTGATAAAAAAGGTTTTTTCACTTCATTGGTGACTGGAACAATTTCCATGTCAGGTGGTACAACCAATGTAATAATGTGAAATGTTATTTTAACATCAAATTATTTATCTTATTCACAAATAAAAGAAATGAAACACACAAAATGAAAATGTATGAGTCACTACAGACACTTGAGAGATACTTGCCAATAATTTCGCACAGAAAAAATAACAGGAACATATAAATATATTTTCATATATTTGGTTGCTCCACCTGACATTTTTGGGTGCTCAAATTAAAAATACTAAAAAATAATGAACCTAAAAACTTTGAAATGTTGGTCAACTACTGAAATCTGTTAGAAAACATAATTCTTCACTCAGAAATATGTTTTTATCCATTTTCAAAGAACTTTTTAAAAATAAGTTTTTAGACCCTCTTTTTGTCATTGACCCATAGCCTCAAAAATATTGACCTTATAATTGTTTTCACCCTCCGGGGCAGCAGGCATTGCTATGGTAACATGTGCCTGTTTTAGAAGCACCGAAGAAGAAGAGGGGGCGGTGACCATGGAGACGGGGAGAAGGTGACGTAGACGGAAATCGCCATTTGACTGTGAAGCTGCTGAAGAAGAAACAAACTCAGGTAAAAAACGCGATTAAACTTGATCTAAAAACAGATTTTTACAGATTCTGTTCCAGCTTTAGTCCGTTTTATAAACTAAGTTCCTCTTTGAAGTGATGATTTAACTGTTAACTGTCTTTATCAGCTCTTTACTGAAAGTGTTTGAACGTTTCATGTTTCTCCTGAACTACGGACTTTAACAGAAAAAACTACAACTACAGACTCAAACTACAAACTTAAAAATACTAAATACACAGACAAAACTAGAGACTTTAACTGATTCAAACTACAGAGTTTAACAGACACGAAATTCATTCTTTGAAAGACTAAGAGAACAAACTGAGGCAAAACTACAGCAGTAAAGAGTCAAACTACAGACTTTAAAAGACTGAAACTACAGACTTCAACAGAGTAAAACTACAGTCAAACTGCAGACTATAAAAGTCAGACTACAGACTTCATTGACTTTAACTCCAGACTTAAACTAGACTTTAACTGCAGACCTCAACAGACTTAAACTACAGACTTAAATGGACTTAAACTACAGACTTAGACAAGACTTAAACTACAGACTTCTTAGACTAAAACTATAGACTTAGACAAGGCTTAAACTACAGACTTCAAAAGACTTAAACTACAGAGCCATGCTACAGACTAAAGGACTTAAACTAGACCTAAACTACAGACTTAGACAAGACTTAAACTACAGACTTAGACAAGACTTAAACTACAGACTTCATAGACTAAAACTACAGACTTCATTGACTTAAACTACAGACTTCAATAGACTTAAACTACAGACTTCAATGACTTAAACTACAGACTTCAACAGACTTAAGCTTCAGACTTCAACAGACTTAGACTACAGACTTCATAGACTTAAACTACAGACTTCATAGACTTAAATTTCAGACTTAAACTGGACTTAAACTACAGACTTCATAGACTTAAATTACATACTTAAATAGTCCTTAACTACAGACTTCAACAGTCTTAAACTACAGACTTCAATGACTTAAACTACAGACTCTCATAGACTTAAACTACAGACTTCAATAGACTTAAACTACAGACTTCTTGGACTTCAACTAGACTCAAACTACAGACTTCAATAAACTTGAACCACAGACTTCAATAGACCTAAACCACAGACTCTTGCTACAGACTAAAGGACTTAAACTAGACTTAAACTACAGACTTCAATAGACTTAATCTTTCTAGTCAAACTACAGACACAAACTACCGGTTCGATCAGGCTTATAGCACAGAATTCAAAAGACTGTAACTACAGACTTTTCAAAGAGTCAAACTACAGACATAAGCTGACACAAACTACAGACCTTAAGGGACTGAAAAGAGTGTCGAACTACAAACAAACTTCAGACTCATGCTTCAGACTTAAACAGACATAAACTACAGACTTAAGTTTTGACCTCAAACAAAGTCAAACTCCAGACTTTACAAAGAGTCAGACAACAGACTCAAACTGATGCAAACTACAGACCTTAACAGACTGAAACTAGTGTCAAACTACAGACTCAAACTACAGACTTATTCCTTGAATAAAAACTCAATTTTATAATAAAATACGACACAAACACAGATTTCAGTTTTTGGAGTTTAAAACTATCGCTTATCGAATTTGTTCAGGTGAAAAACTGAAGTTCAGGTGATTCAAACTCAACTGATGCAACAAAGTTTGGAAAAATAATGAAGCAAGAAAACAAAGACAATAATTTAGTAACTGAACCAGAGCGATTTCTCGTTAAAGTTCCTCATTTATTCCTGAATTAAAAGCCTCTGAAATGTTCAGAGTCACATTTGTCTGTTTTAACTCAGTGATTCTCAGCTTCCTGGGTTTGGAAGCAGGAACCAGTTCGTCCTGTTTCTTTAAGGCGCAGCTCGAAGGGTGGAGACAAGAATAATTTGTTACCCAAGAGTGTGTGTGTGGTTGTGTGTGTGTTTGTGTGTGTGTGTGTGTGTGTGTGTGTGTGTGTGTGTGTGTGTGTGTGTGTGTGTGTGTGTGTGTGAGTCACAAATCTAAAAACTTAAACGTGAAGAGGAGAAACGTTCACGAGTGAGTTTAATTTTAACAGGTGTTTATGATCAGGGTGGAGCCAAGTTTGATCAAACTACCAAAGAGCCTCACCTGAACTTTACCTGTCGTCTTCACCCTCGTGGTTTTTATAATAACTAATGTTTTGGTGTTAGTTTAACAAACACCTGCTGTCACCATAATTATCAGAAGATAATGATGTAAATTTGATCACAGTTTAGAAACAAAGAGAAATTTTACCTCCTTAAACTCACACCTCTAACTATCGTCTGTAATCATAATATTATTAAATTAAAGTCCTTGATTGGTGGATTTATCTGACTGATTCCTAAACTAAGTAGAGAAAGTGTTTGTTTTTAGTATTGTCACATTTGTTTAGAACAATAAGGAGAAGAAAAAGTATTTAAGATTCATTGGAAAGTGATATAATGACACGACTAAAAACAAAGTTGTTACACTCCAAGAAGAAAGTCAGAAAAGTCAAAAGGTTAAAGTCATAACTCTGCATGAACAAAGTGGTTATGTTAGCAGAATAAAATCCCTAAAGTAACAGTTTTAAAGCAGTAATGTGAAGATGATTAAATTCGTAATATTACAGGAACAAAGTCGTAACGTTACAAGATTAAAGCTGCAAAAAGAAAATAGAAATATTAGCAAAATTTTTGTTGTCTTCAAAAAGTTGTACTTCCAATTTCTTTTTGTCTTGCATCAATTCTTTTTAGATTTTTATAACAGTACATTTGGGAAAGGAACAATTTTCCTTGGAAATTGATGATAAAAAAACCTTTCAATAAAATACATCCAAATTTTTACAAAATAATCTCAAAATTTCAACTTTTTACCTAAAAAATTGTACTTTTTTTCCTCTCAGAATTTCAACTTTTTAACTCATAATTATGACCATATTATCTCAAGTTTTGATTTTGTTCAAAAGTTTTAATTCTTCACTTAATTACATCAACTATATTAAACTCTGTATTTCTTTTGAACTTTTAAATTTATGAATTTTGGAGTGTGTTTTAAATCTGTTCTGTGTGGTGTCCTTGGGTGACCTGAAAGGCGCCTTTAAATAAAATGAATTATTATTATTATTATTATTATTATCAAAATTATGCCTTAAAATCAGAATATTTGTAGGCTTGAGTCATAATTTTTCCTGAATTGTGCAGCGATTCTGACTAAAACAGTTTCTCATTTATAAGGTTTTTTTCCATGGGTAACACAGAGTTATTGTACAAAAAAGTGAAGAAATGTATGAATTTAAATGAACATTTTTTTCACATTTAATGATTATTTTGAAGAAATAATGATGAAAATAATAGAAACAACCTAATATTATTGTGTTAACTTTGAAGGGCAAACTTGATAATCAAGTAACAGGAAAAAAAAAATCAAATTCCACTACATGATTTTCGTAAAATATCACCCAAATGACCCAAATTTAGTGAAATGATAAATTTACCTCATGGACTTGAAGTGTAATTTTAAATTACAGAATCACTGAAATTCTTGATTTTTTAGTCTGTTGGTTATTTGAAGTACAGAATGTTTTAGCTCCAAACTCTTCATGAAATATCTGCCCTAACTGGACGGTTCAGAACAGGTGAAACCTTCCAGACCGACAGGTTAAACTCAGCAGTGAAAACTCTTCCTCCTCCTCTTCTGTGAAATTCAGCGGAAACATTTTCTGTCCACGTTTCAATTTTTCCACTGTTGTTAAAACATCTTTTGTTGTTTGTTTCTCTGCAGGTGATTAAAGATGGGGAGCGCTTTCGCAAAACTCTTCGCCGGCCTGTTTGGAAAGAAAGAGATGAGGATCCTGATGGTGGGACTGGACGCTGCTGGAAAAACCACCATCCTCTACAAACTCAAACTGGGAGAAATCGTCACAACCATCCCCACCATCGGTAACTACATTCCTACTAGGGTTGTCACGATACTGAAATTTAAAACTCGATACCGATACTTAGGAAAATATTCAATACTCAATACCATTTTTGATACTACGGCATAAAAAATGACAAATAATTAAAAAAGCATACAATATATTTTATTAACATGAAAAACAGAGCCCCACATAAATAATCAATTCAATAAAATAATAAAACAATCAGAAGTTTAAAAAACAAGGCAATCACGTTTTCACTAATTGCATTAATAAGAAATAAGTATTTTTAAATACAAGTTGTAACACAATTTCCCACTGTTCTACTGAGGTTTTACTCTTTTAACTTGCAAATGTTTACAAAATCTAAATTTAGCACCAGCAAAAACAAACTTCAAAGAACAAAAATTGGCACAATTACAACATTTGTGGTTGTCTGAGGTAAAAACACGCAAAAGAAACAACAAGTAGATTAATAATTTTTAGATTTTAAACTATAAAAGTAAACAACTACCAGTTGAATTGAACATCACCTGATCCTCACAGATCGGTTCATTTTTTAAGCTTCAGGAAACTTGGGATCATAGTTTCACTCTTTTTACTTACTTTTCGGAGTATAGATACTTTTGACAACCCTAACTCTACGTAAGATCTGCATTAGTAAATCGATGAATTTATCTCTAACTCCTCTTCCTCTTCCTTGGTCTGCAGGTTTTAACGTGGAGACGGTCGAGTACAAGAACATCAGCTTCACAGTTTGGGACGTGGGGGGTCAGGACAAGATCAGACCCCTCTGGAGACATTACTTCCAAAACACACAAGGCAAGAAACTTCCTGCTCTTTTCACATCCATTTAAAAGCACTTTCAGTTTTAAAAACAGCAGCAGAAATAAGAATTAAGTTATAACAATAACTTGGTTCTTATGGTGGTTGTGACATTATTTTCCCCGCTGTCTGCTTCCACTTGTCTCTTCATCTGTCGCCGGATACTCGCTCTGTTTGCTTCTTTACGCCGTTCACTCACTCGCTCGTCTGCCTCTGTTTGTTCACCTTTGCTGAAATTACAATGCGGTGATGTCACATGGTGGCATAAAATAAATATTAAAAAAATTATATGTATGGGTCTGAATGCAGTGTAGTATCATTTTTAATGATTCAATTTCCATCCACTAAAAAACACTTTCAGTTTTTAAAACAGCAGCAGGAATAACAAATAATGTACTTTTAGTAAATATATAAACGAGAAGCAGAAATACTTCATCTCCTTACTTATGTAGAACTTCATTATGTTGTCAGACAGTTATCTTTACTTTTTACTCCTTACATTTTAGAAATAGCTTTGTTTCTCCTATTTCAGTTTGGTTTGTTTTCATTCTGACTTAATCGTTCTTCAAAAAAAATTGACACACATGAAATAAAAAAACCAATGTAGGTAAAAATTGCACCAGCTGAAAAAATTGGTAACAACATAGAGAGAAAAAAAGTGACAAAAAAGGTGATGAACACACTTTTTGTAGTTCTGACATTTCTGTTTCAAATCTCCTTTTTTTTATCGATCCTATGTAGTTTTCTAATTTTCTGAGACACTGAATTTTGTGTTTTTATTCTCTGTAGGACATAATCATCAACACTTACAGAAATAAAGACTTGAAATAATTCACTCAATGTTGAATGATTCTATGACATATTTGGGTTTAACTTTCTGAAATGAGTGAAACAAAAATATTGAACTTAAACTAGACTTAAACTACAGACATCAATGACTTAAACTAGACTTAAACTACAGACTCATGCTACAGACTAAAGGACTTAAACTAGACTTAAACTACAGACTCATGCTACAGACTAAAGGACTTAAACTACAGGCTTCAAAAGACTTAAACTAGACTTTAACTAGACTTAAACTACAGACTTAAACTAGACTTTAACTAGACTTAAACTACAGACTTCCATAGACTTAAACTACAGACTCATGCTACAGACTAAAGGACTTAAACTAGACTTAAATTACAGACTTCAATGACTTAAACTACAGACTTAAACTAGACTTAAACTACAGACTTCAATAGACTTAAACTAGACCTAAATTACAGACTTCAATGACTTAAACTACAGACTTAAACTAGACTTAAATTACAGACTTCAATGACTTAAACTACAGACTTAAACTAGACTTAAACTACAGACTTCAATAGACTTAAACTAGACTTAAATTACAGACTTCAATAGACTTAAACTAGACTTTAACTAGACTTAAACGACAGACTTAATCTAGACTTAAACTACAGACTTAAACTAGACTTAAACTACAGACTTCATAGACTTATACTACAGACTTAAACTAGACTTAAACCACAAGTTCTTGAACTTTTCCACCGTATTTTAACTTTTTGAGATACACTTGTTCATGTGAAAAGGTGTTTTTTTCTTTTGGTAACAAAAATCCTAATTTTATTCCTGTATGTTTGTGTTTTTCTTCTTCAAAGTGAGAGTAATAACAAATGTACGGCATCTCCTTAAACAAAGCGAGTGATATTAATTAGATTAATTTTGCAAATCATTAATGCAATACCAAAACAAACTCTTTTCAAATGTGCATCAAAGCACTGCTGACATTTTTCCTCTTATGTTACTTTTACTTTTACACTTGAAGCAGCTTTGAAATCAGGACTTTTGTACTTTTACTCGAGCGAAAAGTGTGATTTGATACTTCAGCTTTTACAGAAGTAATTTTAAACTTTCGTGTCTTTACTTCTACTTGAGAAACAAACGTGGAAACTTTTGCCACCTCTGCTTCTAAATAACGAAAGTTGCACTTTTCCCGTCCAGGCCTGATCTTCGTGGTGGACAGTAACGACAGAGAGCGAGTCGGCGAGGCGAGGGAGGAGCTGAGCAGGATGCTGGCGGAAGACGAGCTGAGGGACAGCGTGTTACTCGTGTTCGCCAACAAACAGGTCAGTTTGAGTTCCTGCTGTGTCGTTGTCAGAACATGAAAATACTTGGACGAAAGCCAGATACCGAATAATCGAATCACCAAAAGAAATTATTTTGCCATCTTTCACACCATTCCAAAGTTCAGAGCAGGACTGAAGACTCATTTTCAGCCCTGGGGCGTCAGGCCTGACATAAATTATGTTCTTCAGCATCATATTGTTATTTGAATCATATATTCTTATGATACAATTCCATACAATTCATAAACTTGGATGTTGGTGGTGTTTTCTGATTTACCGTTGTGATTCACACTTCAGGGCCACCGTATGCCCGTGACAAACTCTGCTGCTCGTGCACAGACGTGTTGTTCACCTCAGACGCCAAACAAACAGTCCCATATCCCCACAACACAGATATTTTTCCAGTCCATCTGGGAAAGAGCAGTTTGAAAGTGTTTTCAGTGCTGGGGCCTTTAAAAGTTCCCCTGGCTACCAGAAGGTCATTTTCCTGAATGATCAGTTTTTTTACCAGCTACATAAGAACCATAATAAAATCTCTCAAAATATCTTAGTTTGTATAAAATTTGAAAAAACGTTTTCACCTGTAGGCCTCCATTGTTGTTTACGCCGCAATAACAAAGTCTGGGTAGTGACGTCATATGGTTGCACCGAGCTGGATCTCATACAGGATCATATAAGTCCTGGAGCGGACTTCAGTGGTTTCCAGAGGAAGTTTTGTGGGTTTGTGTTGGAAAATAGTCGGCACAGCATTTGGCTTTAGTCTCCGTTTATAATGACCCACACCTGTCAGCTCTTTCATCAGCATGGGCCGGCTAAATGCAGCAAATGCTTCTGGGGAGAAGTGGCCAGAACATAGCCGCGGCTCCATGGGAAGTTGTTTACGCCCACAAGCCATTTCCCACAACTTCCTTCAGTCTCCTTGTTTCCTTTGGACTGAAAAGTGCACCCAAAAGCAGCCACGTGTGGCATTATTATGTTTTTTTCCCTCCTCAAACCTCGTGACTTACGGCGACTAGTAGTGAGGAAACGGCCAAATCCAGATGCACCAAGCAACCAATCTACGTCATCAACCCAGAATGCATTGCAACAATAACAACAATCAACAACAACAACAAATTCTAGTTAGAGACAAACATTTAAGCAGATTCATGACTGTTAGTCCTTACAGACAGGGTTCCTTTAAAGGTATAACACCCAAACTTGATCTTTGCGCAAGAAGTTTGGTTATTAGTGTCATGAGTTCAATAATAAGTCATGAGTATGGATCAAATTGGAGAAAAAAGACAAAATTGTTGGTAAAAATTCCAAACGAGTAGAATTTGAAAGTCAAAAATAGATGTTAAAGTTTTAAAAAATGACGTTTCATGGGTCTGAAAGGCAGAAATAAGAGTCCACGTGTGGATTTAGGGTCTCTAGAGGTTGAAGTTTAATATTTTTTAAGTGAACATGAATGCATCAAGTGTCAAACCCTGACATTTATTTGAAAAAAAAAAAACGGCAGCTGGCGATTGGACGTCTGTTCTGCGTTATGACGTAGCAGATGTTTGCTGCTGCTGAGAATCAATAGATGAATCTGGAGAAGAGCGAAAAACATTGTTTCCTGTCAGAGAGACTTTACGTGACGACCTCTGTTCTTCTTTAAAGAAGAAACTGAGTCTATTTCTGGTAAAACTGCAGATATCGCAGCGTCCACGGAGACGACTTCACACGTTGTTTTCAAACATTCAGGCGCCTCTTGCAGCTCCCGCCTCTTTCCCCTGATTGGTCCGGTCAATATTGGACCGGGTGAAATCATTTGTCAATGGAGCTTGACCAGACGGTGTCAGAAAGTGAATCAGGCAGCTCCGTCTGCTCTGTGAGGTTAAGTCGCTCACTCATCCTCGTGTTTCCTCTCCGTTCAGGATCTTCCCAACGCCATGAACGCAGCAGAGATCACAGACAAACTGGGTCTTCACAACCTGAGGAATCGACAGTGGTACATCCAGGCCACGTGTGCCACCAGCGGGGACGGACTCTACGAGGGTCTGGACTGGCTCTCGAACCAGCTGAAGAACGCCAAATGATCCTCAAACCCCCCCATCCCCCATTTCCTGTCCTCTGGGTGGCTGCACTGGTCCTGGTCCTGGTTCTCTGAGTGTTTGTTGATCAGTGGAAGTTTTTCTCCCCTCCACAGAGATGACGACCCCCCCACACACACAGGCTCGGGACTCAGACTGGCTCCTTTTTTGCGGTTTTGGTGGTTTGACTTTCACCTTTGAGGGATTTGTTTCCAGCTGCTCCCCCTCTGACTTCTGTCACATTTAAGGTCTTAACTGAATTTGGGTTTTTGTCTGTTTTTGTTTTTTTAATATGACTTTTAAAGTTTTCTTTTCGCTGCCCCTTCCTCGTGCATTATCCACCTCTGAACTGCTCCTGGGACCAAATTATCCGAATCATAAAAAGAGCTTCGTTCTTTATTTTCCTCGATCAAACTTTATAAATTCCCTTTTGCACTAAAACGTGTTCAGACAAACGTAACGTTGAGCCCTCAGACGGTGACACGTGACTTTTCTCTACACCACCAGCAAATTAAAAAAACAAAAAAAACATTTGAACTTCAGAAAGAATATTTTTCCAAACGTCCTTTAAATCTGCAACAAATGCTGAACTTTATATTTTTCTGTTATCAGAGGTTTTGGAGGATTCTTTCCGACTTTCTTGGGTTTATTCTGGAATAATATATAATAACTTACATGATTTGGTAAAGAGCATCAAATACAGATGTAAATATAAGTTTCTCTTAAATGTATTTTAACTGGAATTTATCCACGTACTCTTGTTCAGGTGTGAAGCTTTAATTTTTTTTTTAAAGATGATGTTTCTGTACAAATGACGAGGTATGTGCACATTTATTCTGAATTATCTTTTATGCTTTTTTAAATCTCATCTTGTAACATCTGATAAATGCTCTATAATAAAGAAATCTATATTGTACGTGTCTTTCATTGTTAATCCTTTAATGATTGTGGATCCTTTTTGATGATCAAATTAACTTTTGACTTTTTTTTGCTCAAACCTTTTAATCAGCTTCAGTCCTAATCAAATAAAAACATTCATAATTATACCATAATCTATAATTACAACTCCCTTTGAATACACCTTTCATTACATGATGTCACTTTTACTATTTGGAAAAATGAAAATTGGATTTCTTAAATATCAGACATTTATATACATGAGATTAGTAATAAAATAAGTTTTAATAAAGCTAAATGGAGAACAAAAAATGTCAGATTAAGTTTCATTTTAACCACAATTTTTTAAAATTGTTCCCAACATTGTTAAAGTCCTCCATAAAAACATATTTAATGGCCAGAAATAAGGAAAATATTTGTTTTTTTTATTTATGCACACACAGTTTACATAAAGAAGAGCTTTGAAAAATTGAATGATGAATAAATTACTAGTTTTATTAAATGAAATGTTTTTTTTATCAGTGGTTTTTCCTATTTATCTTATAGTTAATACTAAATAAAATACTTCAAAATTAAATACCAAAAATACTACCAATACTCACTTTATAAAATACTACAAGTAAATGAATACTTTATAATAAAATACTAAAAATAATGAAATACAAAAAATGAATAAATCTTCTTTAATATAATACTTAAAATAAGTCAAAATTAAGTACAAAAAATTATTTAAAAAAACTTCATAAATAAATACTAAAAATAACAAAATAATTAATAAAAGACTTAAAATAATTAATACCTCACAATATAATATTTAAAATAATGAAATACAAAAAATGAACAATTTTTGTAATATGAGATTTAAAATAAGTCAAAATTAAGTGCAAAAAATGATAAAATACTTCATAAATAAATACAAAAACTAACAAAATATTTAATAAAAGACTTAGAATAAATTAATACCTCACAATAAAATATTTAAAATACTAGAATACTTCATTATACAATGCCATCTAAATCCTAAAAATTATTTTGTTGTGTTTTCATTTTGGAAAGAATTTTATAATTACTGAAGACAATGTATATATATTTTTTATTAATAACTTCCTTTAAAAACAATCAATTACGCAACATTTCAGGAGACTCCACGAATTGAAGACTTCAAGTTTTTAAATAATGAGAAAATATGGTTTGGTATTTGTTTAGATTTTGAAAATAAGTAAATTTGGTTACATTTATGTTTGAAATATTATCACATAGTATGACAAACTAGTCACTTTAAAAAAATATCTAAAAAATTTGACATGTGATGTCATTTAATTCACTACGAATTGATGTAATATTTCTAAAATTATGTCTTTGATTTTCCAAAATAAAATGTCATGACTAAATTTGACTGTAGTTAGAAAATCACTTTGTGTTGTTGTTTCTGTCTGTGACCACTAGAGGGCAGTGAACTCATGTTATTTGAATTAACAGGTAAATTACTCTCTGCTCTGACTGTTAAATAATAAGACCAAAATCAGAGGAAACAGGTTGTTTTCTCTCGCTTCATTCGACCGTTCTTCAGACGTTTCAGTATTTTCAGCTCAGGAAATCAAAGCGTTAACTCTCTCATCTTTAAAGGAAAACTCTTCACCGTTTTAAAGCTGTTTTTAGTGACGGCGTGAGGAGTTGCATTAATGTCGACTGCTGCTCCCAGAGGACACAGATGGACAGATGGCTGCACAGTGAAGGAGAAGAAAAAGACTCTCTCTCTCTCTTTTTTTCCTGCAGACCACCGCTCTCCCTCCTTTTTCTGCTACATCTAGATTTCAGGTGGCCAATTCTCCATGGAGTCGTTACCTTGGAAACAGCACCTTATGTATTTATAGAGAAGGACTGAGGAGACACGGAGAAGAGAGAGGGCAGAAGACAGACAGGAAGTGAGATAAATAAGAGTTCAGACGCAGAAAGAGTCTTTTTTTTAATTCAACAAAACCTCTTCATTGATCTTTGATCGGAGCTTCACACACTGAGCTGAACGTTTACGATCAAAAGTTTCATCCTCTGGTGATTTAGTCCTGATAACACGAACACAAGTCGACACAAAAGTGAGTTTCTGAGCTCCTCTTGCATCTTTCACTCAGTGCTGCACTGACATTTCTGAATTCTGAGTCATGAGGAAAGAAAAAGAGTCGTCAAAGTTTCTGCAGGAAAAGTGAATCCAACTGTATAAAAGAGGAAAGGGATATAAAAAGATATCCAAGGAACTGAGGATGCCAATAAGCAGAGTTCAAACTCTAATGAAGAAGTGGAAAATGAGGGATTCTGTTGAAACCAAACCACGGTCAGGTAGACCAACAAACATTTCAGCTACAACTGACAGGAAAATTGTTCTGGATGCAAAGAAAAACCCACAAATAACTTCAGCTGAAATACAGGACTCTCTGAAAGAATGTGGTCTGGCTGTTTCAAGATGCACAATAAGGAGGCACTTGAGGAAAAATGGGCTGAAGATAGACATTTCTACACAAATGCCACAAAGTTTCCTGCTTACAATACGCCAAACAGCACAGAGACAAGCCTCAAAACTTCTGGAACAAAGTCATTTGGAGTGATGAGAGCAAAAGTGAACTTTTTGTCCACAACCATATACATTGTTCCAATTTGGAGTTTGCGGATTTGCAAAATAGTCTCCCTCGTGGTCTGAACAATCTGGCAATAGTGACTCATTACTTTTTTTTTTTTTTTGCAAGAGCCTCAGACTTTCACTTTTGCTTCACACACACACACACACACACACACACACACATTTGGGTTGAGAGGTAGGGAACACACACACCCACATCAGCTGTCAGACTATAAACGATTTCAAACTTTATCAAAGAATTGTCAAAGTTTCTGCAGGAAAAGTGAATCCAACTGTATAAAACAGGAAAGGGATATAAAAAGATATCCAAGGAACTGAGGATGCCAATAAGCAGAGTTCAAACTCTAATGAAGAAGTGGAAAATGCGGGATTCTGTTGAAACCAAACCACAAAATTTCAGCTACAACTGACAGGAAAAGTGTTCTGGATGCAAAGAAAAACCCACAAATAACTTCAGCTGAAATACAGGACTCTCTGAAAGAATGTGGTCTGGCTGTTTCAAGATGCACAATAAGGAGGCACTTGAGGAAAAATGGGCTGAAGAAAGACATTTCTACACAAATGCCACAAAGTTTCCTGCTGACAATACACCAAACAGCACAGAGACAAGCCTCAAAACTTCTGGAACAAAGTCATTTGGAGTGATGAGAGCAAAAGTGAACTTTTTGTCCACAACCATAAACATTGTTCCAATTTGGAGTTTGCGAATTTGCAAAATAGTCTCCCTCGTGGTCTGAACAATCTGGCAATTGTGACTCAAAAGGGTTTTTACTTCTTTTTTTTTTTGCAAGAGCCTCAGACTTTCACTTTTGCTTCACACACACACACACACACACACACACACACACATTTGGGTTGAGAGGTGGGGAACACACACACCCACATCAGCTGTCAGACTATAAATGCTTTCAAACTTCGTCAAAGATTCACAGATCTCCAACTAATGCAACTTGATTGTATCATTGGGTTTATAAAGAGATCCTCCCTGTTGTTAACCTGAACTCTGACTTCATAATTTTTCCTCCTCAACATAATTCGTGACCACGACGTGATTGAGATTTGAGTCCTGAGAGATCTCTTTGCTCCTTCGTCAGAAACGTCGACAGAGTCTGCATCAAAGGTAGGATAAAGGTTGGACCTGCCATTGGGCCTTTTTGGTGTGTGAGATCCTCAGCTAAAACAACCTCGCAGCACACCATAGCCAATCTTTGAGGCTGAGGGGACACGGTTCACTGTGGTGACTGAAAGTTCAATATAGAACAGAAACCAACAGTGTCCCTACCGAGTTTTTAAGACGTTCCATTAAAATAGCATGACCCACTGTGTCAAATGTTGCACTAAGGTCTAAATGGACTAAAACTGCACTCTCCCGTGTCCATAATTAAATGAAGGGTGACGTGGAGGAAGGCAGTTTAGGTACCATGAAGTGGTCAAAAACTAGACAGAAATTTCTCATAGAGGTCATTTTAAAACACAAATGATAATATTTGATTTGACTTGACTTTCTAAAATTTTGGATAACAAAGAAACTTTTAAATTTTCAAATCAAGGTGAAAACAGAAGGAAACCTCAATCTGCCAGTGAGCTATTTATGATTGCTAAAATGCAGGGTCCAATTGTGTTAAAAACCTCTTTGGACTGTGAAACCTGGTGGGGATACAATCAAGGCTGTACATAATTTCAGATAAAATCAAAGAGGACACAGGCTCAAAACTACTAAAATGACTAATAGTTTCCCCACTTGCACCAGCTTCTGTCAGGTCTTATATGAAATGTTAAAAATCAAATTATTATACTAAAAACAGTAACAAAAAGTTCAAAAACAAATATGTTTTTGTGTGTTACTGTGCATGTGTTAAGGATAGTGCATCAAAGATGGAGCAACGACAGAGACTACTAAAGAAGCATGGCTACACTCTTGAAAAGGAGAGTGCAAATGGCTTTATTGTAACAAAAGATGGCGAGAGATTTCTCACAATTATCAAGGTAAGTAACTAGCTTTTTTGTTTGTTTTTAATCTTTTTTTACACAAAACTTGAGTATAATATGGTTGAAGTTTACTTACATAGTGGTGTTTTAACAGGGAGAGAACTTTTTGACAGAGATAAAAAATCTCAAAGAAACACCTCACCCTCACATCATGAAGATCACAGAGACTCTGGAAGGTAAGTTTGATTTATCCTCTCCCTCTTCTCTTGTTAATGATGATTAATGATAACTTTGACCATGACCAACAGTGTAAACTGTCTTCACTCTTAGGCTCAGAGTCAATCACGAAAGTTTCATCAACTATGGTGCATTTAACCTGTCAAAAAATACATCTATCACTGTACCAGATTAGATAGGTTTGCACTCATGTCAGTGCGTCATCACAGTGTCTCTGCTCCGGCTAGTTAAAAAAACAAAGAATGCATCAGACACACAAGGCTCCTTTTTTTGCAGAATGCCATAGCCACACTGCTTCAATTTACAAAAAGCAGTTAGAGAAGGACAGGACGTTGTGGGTGGAAACCCCACAGAAACACTGTGACTTTCATAATAAAAAAAAATCATGTCCAAACCGATGGTATTCATCTAGATTCCAACAACAAACTGAAAAAATGAGCATAGCCAGACCAGGAGTCAAAAAGTTTGAGGTTTTACAACATGAACCAGGTGGAGATCATAAATGGAGTGGGAAGCACAGGGACTCCAGATGTGTCAAAGTCCTGATACATACCAGACATGACACACATCTGGTGTATTCCCAGTTTCAAGCCTATCACGTTGCTCATGCCTGTGGTGTTGTTTACCTTGACCTTTACTTTTAGACATATGACTTAACAGTGGCCAATTCATGACAGTATTTCATAAATTTAGTGGTCTAAATTTAATTGTGTCCTGAAATGCTGTACAGCTTATCCCCGTTGGTTATTCTTAAATTGCTACTGTCTAAGGCCCCATTTACACGACAACTTTTCACAGCATTTTGCTTGAAAATGCAGGAAAACGCAATGAAAAAAATCTGCAATTACACAGAAACACTGAGGGACTCGTCTCACTTTATTTCACTTTATTACATCATTCATCTTTATTTTTGGTCAAATAAAGCCCAATCTAAAGGTCTGTCCACTCTTTTTCTTGAAGTTTAAAAGCCAAGAAAATGGCTATTGAATAGCCAAGGTACTATTAAAGTTTGGGTTTCTGTTTTTTCTTTTTTTTTCAAGTCACTTGTGAATAGTGTTAATTTGTTCTCAAATAAGTATTTTCAGACTAATCCTCTCTTTCTGTTGTTATCAGATGATGATCTGAAATCTTGCGTGGTGACAAAGTACTGTGAGGGAGGAAGCCTTGCTGAGAAAATCAAAGAGAGGAAATTTACAGAGTCTGAGGTCAGATACACACACACACACACACACACACACACACACACACACACACACACACCATTTATGCAGTGATCAAAAAATGTATCAGACCACCAGCTGGGGTAATGTGTTTGCCAGCTTTGCCACTTTTCTATAATAGTAATTATTTCACCAGGATGAGCAAGCACTTTAATCGATATATATATATATATACACACACTACCGGTCAAAAGTTTTAGAACACTCCAATTTTTCCAGTGTTTTTACTGAAAATTATGCCGTTTAATGTCTCATTGCACTCAGACGTCAAAGCATAGTACAAATAAGTAATTGGAGTCAAAAAAGAAATGGGAGTGACATTTAAAAAAAAAAAAAAAAAAAAAAAAAAAAAAAAAAAAAAAAAAAAAAAAAAAAAAAAAAAAAAAAAAAAAAAAAAAAAAAAAAAAAGAGCAAGCAATTTATTGCAAGCAATAATTAAAAGTAAATAGTTCCTCCATCAGCTGATCAAAAGTTTAAGAGCACAGCCTTTAAAAGACAAACTGCACAAAAATGTGGATTGAAGGTGATTTTCTGTCAGGTATTCTCACTGTCATGACAGTTTACCGGTTTACCTGATGGTAAAGACGAAAAATCTTTCTCTCTTTGAACATGATCGGATTATTGAGCTGCAGAATCAAAACCTCTCACAATGCAACGCCATCACTGCTGAGGTTAGACGCAGTGAGACAGACATTTTTGAGATATGCGGTGGAAGATGGAGGGAAGAATGTCTTTGTGTCTGTGTGTGTTCTGGATGAGGTTTCTGAATATTTCTTATTTTTTCCAGGTGCTGAGCTGGATTGCTGAAATCTGTATTGCACTGAAAATCATTCATCAAAAAAACTTGCTCCACAAAAATGTGACACCAAAGGTACAAAACTCTTTCATTCTGATATAAAAATACAGATGTTGACATAAAATATTTCTTTGCATCCAGACATTACAAGACGAGGTTTGTTCAGTTGAAAATAATGTGTAAAAGTGACGTAGTCCTATAATCAGGGTCTAGCCATTGACATATAGTGGTAGTTGTCTCAGGTCGCCACACGTCAGCAACAGCTGAAGGCGCTAGATTTTTGTAAAGCCAGTGACCTCACTGTGGCTGTGGTGATCTGTCAATCACAGCAGAGACGCAGTAATGGGAGATGAAATATGGAAAAGCGCAGTGACAGTACAGAGCAAAGTGGATTAAAAATTAGGCAGGTTAACGGACAACTGAGGCAAAGTTATGATGCTATTTTAAAGATAATGATGGTCAATGCAGCAGAGAGGTCAAAGAACTGTCAGACAGCCACACAATGTATGGATTTACAGAGTAAAATGTCTTTTTAATAGTAGGGGTGGTGAATTGGCCTAATTTCCCGATTCAATTCGATTATTAAAGTCCCGATTCGATTACCAACTGATTTTCAATTCTTGCCTATTATTAATTCGATTTTTGTCGTTTGTTGATCTTCAATTTAACATCAGTTAGTTCAGCTGGAGCTGGGTGGATTAGTTTCTTGCCGTTTGTTTTTTCACTTTCCGTTTTTCAGGCTTTGTATCCGCACCACGTTCACCTCAGTTAGCACCTCATTAACTCCTCTTCGCACACACTTGCTCGCTGACTATGTTACACCTCTGGTTCTCTTACAGACAGTCTTACAGACAGGTAACAGCTCCACCCTGTGGTTAAATCTTGTATGACAGTCAGTAACCGGAGGACTTGCCTCAACTAGAAAATGTAAATAATTGATTTTTGGGAAATTTAAAATCGATTCATAATCGGCCATTTAATAATCGCAATTAATCGATTATCAATTTTTTTCACCACCCCTACTTAATAGGGCATCAAAATGAGGATCTGTTAAAGCAATGTTGAGTTCCTAGTCTTTTTTTTTTCCATCAAAAATTGATTACACTGTCATGGTTAATCAATTACTGGTATCGAAATGTCAACACTGCTTAGTGGTTTGTATTTATAGTGAAAATGGAAGCAGACTCTAATAATTATCTCAATGGCTTTCTTAGAATTCCAATGAAATGGTTTTTTTTTTCAAACAACGTCACTCTGAAGACTGGTCTTGAAACGAGGGGGGTCGTCTTATAATCGTGGTTGTCCTATATTTGGGTCAATATAGTATATCTTCTGAAAAGTTTCTGCAGTATATAGTTGACAAAAACTGCTTTGAACAATAAATTTTACTTTTTTATTGTCTTGTGTAGAACATTCTCCTCACTGAATTTGGAAACACATGCTTAAGTGGATTTTGGAAACCTGAGACCAGGTACTGAACTAGAATTCAGATAAAGACCATGACCATATAAAGCTGGCTTTCTAAAAAATGTATCTTAATTCATAAATGTCCTTTTTTCATGGTCACCAAATTTTAACCCAATGGCATGAATGCTACAATAAGTGAAGAGCACTACCTGCCCCCAGAGGTCCTCAATGATACTCCATATGATGCTCAAAGGTATTCAGCTCCATGACAAAGTAATAAATAGCAGCTTCAGACTGATAAACATTTGCAGTTTGCAAATGGTTCATAAGCTTCACAATGAAATTTCTATTTGCAGTGAAATCTGGTCATTGGGATGCATACTCTATCAGCTCTGCACTCAGCAACCACCGGTAAGCCACCATGAATGTCTGTTGCTAGAAATTTCCAAAGACAAGCTCAAGCTATATCACGAAAAAACTTTTTTTTTTTTTTACGAAACATGCAAAATACAGTGCCAACATTTGTTCTCTGTTTGTGGTAAGTAACCTGAGTAACACCCGTGTCTTAGTGCGGTGTAATCTGATTAAGATTTTATTTTTCAGTTTACTGCAGAAACCACGTCCAGTCTCATCTCCAAGATTCGTTCTGATCCTGCCCCAAGTCTGGGTGAAGAGTACTCTCAAGAGTTTCATGAACTCCTGGGGGACACGTTGAACAAAGACCCGGCTCTAAGACCAACTGCCAGTGAAATTCTGACAAGAAAAATTCTTTTGAAAAGTCTCAAAGAAAAGGTTTTTATCACTTTTTGAAACAGAATCTTTCCTTTAGAAAAGTATTTTCTATAGCTGTAGTTTGGCCAGTTGAACTTTCTTAGAGAATTATGTGCATTTGAACTTGGGTAGAAATATTGTTCAGGGGGACAGCTGCACGATATTGAGAAAAATGACATTGTAATATTTTTTTCTGTGATGTATATTACAATACTTTTTAAAGTTTACTATTTCAAATACATGTCATAATCTCCTCATCAGATGAGTATGTCATAAGTATGGTTGAGTGAAGACATTTATTAACAAGCAACTGTGTTTACTCTTTTCAATCGTAATAACAACAGAAACTTCCAAAATGACCCTGATCAAAAGTTTCCATCCCCCAGTTCTCAAAACTATGTATTTCCCCCTTTCATCATAGGCCTTGTTGACTCCTCTCCAAATGGAACAATGTTTATGGTTGTGGACAAAAAGTTCACTTTTGCTCTCATCACTCCAAATGACTTTGTTCCAGAAGTTTTGAGGCTTGTCTCTGTGCTGTTTGGCGTATTGTAAGCAGGAAACTTTGTGGCATTTGTGTAGAAATGTCTTTCCTCCATTTTCCCCAAGTGCCTCCTTATTGTGCATCTTGAAACAGCCAGACCACATTCTTTCAGAGAGTCCTGTATTTCAGCTGAAGTTATTTGTGGGTTTTTCTTTGCATCCAGAACAATTTTCCTGTCAGTTGTAGCTGAAATGTTTGTTGGTCTACCTGACCGTGGTTTGGTTTCAACAGAATCCCTCATTTTCCACTTATCATTAGAGTTTGAACTCTGCTTATTGGCATCCTCAGTTCCTTGGATATCTTTTTATATCCCTTTCCTGTTTTATACAGTTGGATTCACTTTTCCTGCAGAAACTTTGACAATTATTTTGCTTTGACTCAGAATCCAGAAATGTCAGTGCAGCACTGAGTAAAGATGGATGTTTCTGTCAGGAGCCCAGGAGCTTTTAAACACACACAAACAAGTTGTGTCGACTTGTGTTCATGTCATCAGGACAAAATCACCAGAGGATGGAAACTTTTCATCAGGGTCATTTTGGAAATTTCTGTTGTCATTATGATTTAAAAAGTGAAAACAGCTGTTTGTTTATAAATGTCTTCACCCAACCACTAACCATGAGGGACAAAACAGAAGTTTTTGTGTCATCATTCTTATTCTCTGAAAAATGGCCAAGAAATAATACATTTTGCCAGGGTATGTAAACTTATGAGCACAACTGTATTTCTCTGTAATGTTATAACAGGAACCAAAAGTTCTAGGACCCCTTTGGCCTGAACGAAACTAATGAAACACCCAGTATGCAGCCTTACATTATAGTTCTGTATTATACTTGATCGCCTAAATTGGAAGCCATTTCTGATTCTGACTTTGTATTTTTATAGAGCCAAAAAACTGTGGATTACCTCCAAGGTCAGCTGAACAAACTCATAGCTGGGGCAGACAATTTGGAGCAAGTCCATCGAGGAACCACCATCGGCAGTCTTGCTGGAGGAGTGGTCGGAGCAGCTGGTGGGATTGCATCAATAGTGGGTCTTGCTCTGGCCCCGTTCACTTTTGGGGCCTCTCTGATTGTCACTGGAATTGGGGTTGGTGTAGGTGTGGCAGGTGGGGTCGCAGCTGGTGCTTCAAATATCACAAACATGGTCAGTGAGTCCTCAAGTCGCACAGCTGTTCAAAGCATCATCAAAGAGTTTGATGAGAAAGTAAACGCTGTTGCCATCTGGCTACAGGAGATTGGCCAAGGTTTGGAGAAGATGAGAGACCACTCATTGTCTGTCCCCTCCAGTGAGGGCAGTTTCTCTGCAGAAAATACGGCAAAGGCAGCTGCAGGCCTTGGCAGGGGCATAGGCACCGTAACTGGAGCAGCCGTGCGAACTGCCAAAGTAGCAAGCATTGGTAAAACTGCAGCCAAACTTTCCAGGACAGTGCGTGTGGCAGAAGTAGCAACTAGTGCACTTGCAGGTTTATTTTTGGCATTTGATGTTGCTTTCATTGCCATGGATGCTAAAGAGATACACAACATCAGACAGACAAAGAAAGACGGTGAAACTAATTCCGAGATCTTGAAATTTGTCCAATCTGTCAGAAAGTCTGCAGATGAGCTGCAGAAGGTTCTGGATGAGTTAAAGATAACGTTCAAATCCATTGAAGAGGCAGAGTTGGAATGGGACCATTTCACGTGTGAGTAAACTACTGGGTGTTGCTTCTGGCATGACGTTTCTGACTAACACAGGGCAGAATTGGCAAATAGCCTTCAATATCAAGTGTTTCTGCTTAATTTTCCGACGTAAAATCTGACTGATGTTTCATTCTCATAAAGTGGTGGTTATCCTGAAACTGCTTTCCATGTCATACCAATTTTTGTACATAATAATTTCAAAGACTGTGCTATGTGTCACAACCAAATCTATCCAAACAGATTCTATAGTAATGTTATATAATCATGCACAGCACATAAAGCTTCTTAACTTTTTTAATTTTTTAATGAGTATCTGGAAAGTAAATGTGAGTCATTAAAATGTTGTTTTTAGACACATCTCAGCTTACAGTATTTTGATATTCAGCTGTAAATGACGCCAAATGAAGCTCATACAGAATATAACTGAACCTTAAATACACGTCGCGTTTGTTTCTCTTCTTTGTCGTGGAGAGAATCAGGCGAGAATCAAACAGGCAGCAAAGTGGTAACTTTCCTCTCGTCTCCCAATACAAAAACAAGCAGGAGAGTTTTCTAGATGGTCGGGAGAGTGAGAAACACCAGCAGAGAGTGAAAGAAACGCAACTACGAAGAGAAGAAGAGAATTTCATACTGACGTCTCAAAACTTTTATTAGACAATTTGGTATCGATATAGTTATTTTACACATCTCGCGTGCAACAACCTGTGATATAACACGTATATTCAACATATTACCCAGCCATAGTCATGATTATCCTGAAACTGCTTTCCATCTCACATGAATTAATGTACAAAATACTTTTAAAGACTGCGCAATGTGTCACAATCTAATCATCTACACAGATTCTACGGCAATGAAATATAATCATACATGGTACATTAAGCTTTTTAAAATGCTTTTTTGATTTTGTTGAGTGTTATTGTGTGTATTCATAACAGTGCAGGTTATATATCAAGGCTTGCTCACTATGTTTAAGACCGACAACAGCTTGGAAAGTAAACACAAGTTATCAAGATGTTTTCTCGTTCTCCTTTACTCTTTAACGGGCCTTTGAAGGCGAGCAACATTTGTCTGGCAGTGAATATCACCAGGAATACTTGGTTGGATTTTATTGATATTACTGCCCTTTTTGATTCCTCTTATCAACCTGATTCTTCATCACTTCTGGTTTTCTGTCAATATTTTATTCAAAATAAGTAAATAAATATGAATTGGTCAATAGATTCAGATATCTTCAGTCATAAATAAATTAAAAACAAGAAAGAATCTTTGCATGTGGTCACTGTGCATTAGGGTTGAACGATTTTAGAAATAGATCTAATTGTGATTTTTCTGGCAGATATTGCAATTTCAATTCGATTCATGATTTTCTTCAAATCAAGCTTCAGTGAAGTTTTCACAGTGTACAGAAACATTTACAAACTTGACAGAAAATTACACCAAACCATCAAAAGCTTTTCCTCTAATTTAAGGATGAAAACTGAAGTTAAGAATTGTTTCTAACTTTTTGATTAAAGGTCAATATTTTGAGATAAGAAGTGGAAATTTTGAGAAGTAAAGACAAAATTCTGAGAAAAAAGACAAAATTTTGAGATAGGAGTCCAAATTTTAAGAAATCAATTAAGTATTTTGTAAAAAAAAAGAAAAAAAAAAGGCTAAACTTTCGATTTTATGGTCAATTTTTTCAGATAGAACATTTTGAAGTGAATGCAGTATTTGAAATTAAAGGTAGAAATTTTGATATATAGTCAAAATTCGTAGTCAAAATAATGAGAAATAAAGACAACATTATTAAATAAAAGGCAAAATTTTGAGAGAAAGAAAAGCTTTTGAGATGAACAGTGGAATTTCTGACCTTAAAATTGTATTCTTTTTATGTCTATTCAACAAACCCAAGGAAAAAAAGGATTTTTACCAACAGCTTTACACTCAAAGAACGTGTGTGTGTAAAACAAGTAACAACAGATTCTGGTTCAGTCAGGGGCAAAAAAAATCACAGCTTTAGCGATCACATGATCATGATGTGTGAAATTACAATTTCGATCAGAAAACGATAAATCGTTCAGCCCTACTGTGTATGATCTGTAAATATCTAAAAATAAACCACAATTACACATTAACCTGTGAAATGTGTTTGCTCTGTTTGACTGCATTGTTTTTTCTTCACTAAACCTCTAAAATCCAGTTCTGTGTGTATTTTTCTTTATTTTAAAGTGTTTTTCTCTCACATAACATGCTGCAAATTAGAAATAAGTCCCAGGTTTACCAAGTTCCAGGTATTCAAGAAAAAATGAGCATAAGCACTAACTCTCAGGACATATTTGAGCGTTTCATAGCCAAAATATTTAAAATAGTCAAGGCAAGTATTTTGAGACTAAGATTTTAAAGGGTTAAATTACTCCTGTCAAACCAACTATGAAATTAATAATTTTTTCCTCTTGGTGGAGAAACTTCAGTCCACTCTGGAGTCGTATCTGTTTCAGAAATGATCTGTAGTGATGTGAAGGACGAGCTGTAAACCTGTAAGATCGTCATTATTTTAATCTTCACATCTGTCGACTGTAATTACAGCCTCACTGTGACACAGATTATCTCCACGTCTCTTTAAAATAACCACGATTACAGCTATTATCCTGCGTTTTTACGTGACTAATGTTGGCTTTGATTACCTGCTGCTCGCAGAGACGACGCAGCCGTTTGAACTTTGAAGAAATAAAATCTAATAGGAGGTTTTTTTTAGATCAAAGTGTGAAGCAGGAAACAAAAGAGGAACTTCTGTCAAACTGAGGATGATTCATCCTCTCTGCTTTAAAAACATCTTTACACACTTCACTTTTCTCTCTGCAGGAACTGAAGTCACAGCTTTACCCAAAGAGGTCACAATAAAACTAAAAAAAGAGAAAATCTGAACAATCACTTTAAAGCAGCAATGTTAAGATCTGTCACTGTGAAGAGATAATGACTTCAGGAATTATTTTCTTTTATAAAATGGAATAAAAAATGAAATCTGTCTAAAGGCCCCCGCAACAAATTTATGAAAACTCATATTTAGCTGAAACAAAGTGAAACTAAATTTCCTCCATGTCTGAGAAAAAGTAATAAAGCAACACAATTTAGAAGTTAAAAGTAACAAGATCAAAGTTGCAGTATTTTGAGATTGAAGAGGTTTTTTTTAGAAAAATAAAGAGGAGCAGCCTGAATGAACATGGAGCAAGACGAAAAAGTGATAAATCGAAAAACTGACTCACTCACTGGCTGAGTGATTCTATAATTAAAGGTACATTTCACATCCATGGGACAAACTTATCAATTTTTCAAAATATTGATTTCAAGTAATGTCCAATTTTACATTGTCTCATTTTGGTGATATTTCACTTTCTTTCAACACAGAAAGTTAATACCTTCTATCATTAATTCAGCAAAAAATGCAAATCGTATATTTGAATTTGCAGTTTTGATGCTGTCCGATTTCTTAAATGTCAAGTTTGCCCTTTAAAATTAATACTAAAATACCTGTTTTTTTCTATTATTTTCTGCATTATTTGTTCAAAGTAGTCATTAAAATAAGACAATGCTGTTTAACAAACTATTCAAATATTTAATATCCGTAAAATGATTCACTTTGTTTGTGTCCGAGAAATCAGTGTCATCTGTGTTACCCAAATGAAAAAACCCCATAAATCAACAACAGTTTGTTTTTAAAGTCACACGACTCAAACCATATGAGATCACAGCCTTTTTGGTGGGAACTTTGGAGAAAGTTTGATATTTTTCAACTCCTCCTCATCAATATTTCATCCAAATGGTTGTCTGTGAGTGGTGCGATTTAATTGTTCGTCAACTGTTATCCACATTTTCTTGCTTAATTACTGTTGATGTTAAAATGACCAAAATGTAAAGAACATACACAGAAATATGAGCTGATTGAGGTCAAAAGATGACATATACAAGGTTTATGATCAGCATAAGGGACAAAAAAAGGAGAAAATGTCAACTGTGTTACTGTGTTTTTGTGCCATAATTCTCTTAAATGTTGAGTTAACTGTGATTTAAATGATGAGGGACATTTCTAGAGACCTGAGTCTAATGAAATAATGTTGAGTTACTCTGAATTCAGTTTAATATTAATTTATATTGAAAAAAAGTCACAACTTTTGTCGGTAACACGGTTGACAAAATAATGAACCGTTAATTTTTTTACAATTGAAATATTTAATGATTCTTTATATATTAAGCATGCTTTTTAATGAACTTGGTACATTCCAGGCATAAACTATTCAAACACATGGAACATTAATCAATAATAGCACATGATTTTTTCACTTTTAGGCACACCTGAAATGTAAACCCTTAATTATAGAATCACTCTGCTGCTGAAAATAGGGCTGAAAGATTTTAGAAAAAGATCTAATTGCGATTTTTCTGGCAGATATTGCGATCTCAATTCAATTTACAATTTTATTTAAATCAAGCTTTAGTGAAGTTTTCCCAATGTCCGGCAGAGAATTACATCAAACCATCAAAACATCAAAAGTTTTTACAGTAATGCAAGGATGAAAATGAAGGTAAGAATTATGTTTAACTTTAAGATATAAAGGTCAACATTTAAGTTGAAAAGTGGAAATTTTGAAAAATAAAGACAAAATTCTGAGACAAAAAGTCAATATTTTGATATAAAAAAAAAAAAATTACATGTAATCGATTCCAACATTATGTGAAAAAAGTCTAAACTTTCACATTAAGGGTCAAAATTTTCAGATAAAAAGTCAAATTTTTGAGATTAAGCATCAAAATTTTGAAATAAAGGCAACATTTGAGATAAAAAGAGGAAAATTTGATATAAAAAGTCAAAATTCTAACATTTAAGTCGAAACCATATGAAATTAAGACAATTTTAGTCGATAAAAGGCAACATTTTGAAAAAAAAAAGAAAAAAAAAAAGAGAAGATTTGGAGATAAAAAGCCAATTTTTCACTTTTCTTAAAACCCTCAGTCAAACTCCTCCACTGAGTCTGAACTTAAAATACGACTCTCGCTATTTTTAAACTGGACTTTTTAATCGTATTTTTAATTTTAACAACTGAAGAACAAAAAGAGCCATTAACAGTAATATTAGCACTTTGTGTAACAGTGATTTACAAGTAAAGTCTGAATGATTGAGGTCTCATGTGCTACAACAGAAATATAAAGTCTCAAAAATATGAATACTTCGTGAAATTAATGAACAAATACCTTAAAGTAGGGTGACCAACCCTCCTCCTTTGGCTGGACTTGTCCTCTTTTAAGAGCCTGTCCGGTCAGGGTTTATAAAATCCTTCAAATGTCCTGGTTTCTGATCTTGCCTTGCTTGAGCGCGTCACAGAACAGTGTATTTATCATTCACATTGAGTGGTTCCTTAGAAACACGCTCTGAGAGGTGGAGTTTGAGCCAAACCCCGGAACATGTATTCATTCATTCACAAATCAGTACAGAGGCTCCACACTCACTCACTCACTCACTCAGGCTGACAGGCAGGTAGGCACACTGCCAGAGAACACTCGAACAGAAAGAAAATGCCGAAATGCAAATGTCATTTCACTGATGAAATGTGAAAAAAGTTCCCCTGTTTTCGTCCGGGTCGTGACAAATGGGAGGCAGAATGTACAGTCTGCAAAGCTGGAACTTATGTCTCTGTGGCTAATAATGGTTCCAACGATCTGCAAGCCCATATCACCACAACAAAACATTGAAGAATAGGCTACCTCTCTTTTTTCTCTTTGTTTAATATTTTGAGGCATTATTTCTATATTTACGTAAATGATAATTGGGAGGTTATCTTGAAGAATGGTTCTCTACCTCACTTTTCCTAACTAAAGTGTAAGTGTCAGACTTAAGAGCGATGATTATTTCTTATTTTGTTAAACATTTGAATACTTGTGTTCCTACAGAACTTGAGTCAATAACTATTAAAGACTAGAACATGCCATATTTGGATGTGACTGATTATATTGTTCAGGAGAATTGCTTTAAATTGATAAATATACTATTCATAAAGCAACTTTTTGTGAGTGTTTTGGGCTATTTCTCAGTATATCCAGGTAAAGTGTTCTTTTCTGGGGAATTCAGAATATTTGTTTAACTGAGTTAGAAGCACAGAAAGACCCCTGACCCACGCAAAACCCCTAAAATATGGTCACCCTATCTTTGACCCTTTTTGTCATTGACCCATTAACAGTAATATTAGCACTTTGTGTAACTCTTGTGTTGTGTTTGATAATGTATTCAGTGTTTTACAAGTAAAGTCTGAATGATTGAGGTCTCATGTGCTACAACAGAAATAAAAAGTCTCAAAAATATGAATACTTCCTGAAATTAATGAACATTTGTGTCAAACCATATGAACTACATGAATTGATAAGTTTCTTCTTACCTTAAATTAGGTTTTCCTTCATTTTCTTGTCACTTATCTTCAAAATCCCTGATAAAAACTGTCATTGTAAAGTTTTTTTTTGGTCCATTTCTTTAACCTTAAAAAGGCGGGAAGAGATAGAAAAGCTAATTAGCTGTTTAGCTTCACAGAAGATAAGTAACAGTTAGAATCATTGGCGACATAAAACCGTTATTTTGAAATCGCATTTTTAATATAAATCAGTTTTAACTGTCGAGTTCATCACATGTAGAGTTGTTTTATCGTTACAAACGGTTATAAAATCCAAATAACGTCGAGTTTATTTCATTACCTTCAGTTTTTTTGTTTCTTATCCCGCCAACGGTTCTGTTCTTCTTCGTTGGTTGTAAAAACCGTCATTTGACAGTTTGACGCTGTAAACATTTGGCTCCTGGCGCCACCTGCTGGACAGAGATGATACAGGAGGAGCAACACTTTGGGATATTCCTTCACATTTCTTTTTTTCTTTATTATTTATTTATTTTGTGTGTGAATGAAAGCAAATAACTAATAGATCGTAAAGTTTTGTGAGGGATCATTTATATAAGGGTCAATGACAAAAAGAGGGTCTAAAAACGTATTTTCAAAAAGTTCTTTGAAAATGGATAAAAAACATATTTCTGAGAGAAGAATTATGTTTTCTAACAGATTTCAGTAGTTGACTAACATTTCAAAGTTTTTAGGTTCATTATTTTTTAGTATTTTTAATTTGAGCACCCAAAAATGTCAGGTGGTGCAACCAAATATATGAAAATATATTTATATGTTCCTGTTATTTTTTCTGTGTGAAATTATTGGCAAGTATCTCTCAAGTGTCTGTAGTGACTCATACATTTTCATTTTGTGTGTTTCATTTCTTTTATTTGTGAATAAGATAAATAATTTGATGTTAAAATAACATTTCACATTATTACATTGGTTGTACCACCTGACATGGAAATTGTTCCAGTCACCAATGAAGTGAAAAAACCTTTTTTATCAGTATTTCAGAGAAATCTACAAACTTTTCCACTTGGTC